>JAHWFO010092009.1:1855711-1881725 GCA_023313115.1 Rhysida immarginata
AAAAATGATCAGTAGCTGGAGATAATGAAGAGTTAGCAGACTATTGAGAAAGAGTGGAAAGACGACAGAAAAAGCAAACCTTTAGCTCCGTGCTGTATTGAGCAAATGGGAAGCAAGTAAATAGAAGAATTGGCGACCGCTAGACTACCCAAAGTGATGAAAGGCCAAATTTTGCTTCAACACAACGAGAGAAGAGTGGAAATTGCAACAACATCAAGTGTACATCTGAGGTAAGATTACCTGAGTAAGAAATTGTGAGCCTTTAAAAAGATTTTTTTCGAATTTTCATTAAGAATTTTTACTGTATTAATTCTAAGCATTTTCATGTGTTTATTTTTAAGATATTGCAAAATTTAATTTAATTTTTTGAGATTGTTCTGTTTACATCCAAGTGTAATTATCCCGGGCAACGCCGGGTACCTTTGCTAGTAAAGAATAAAGGTAGCGCCGTCCGAGAGAAAAACTGACTGTCGCCCCATCTGGTGTTGGTAATTGGAATATTGCCAACTTCATGACGTCACAAGGTCCAATCTTTAAAATCTATTATGAGGAATATTGCGTTTACATAGCAAAATGCCATCATGCGCGATTCCCACTTGCAATAATACAAAATATAATACAAAAGATAAGAATGTTTCCTTTTTCCGTTTCCCCAAAGATTCAAATTTAATTAAAAAATGGTTAATATCATGCAAATTGGATAAAAATATTTGTATCATAACAGCAGTGATTGCTCCCTTCATCCATTCCTGCTCTAACCATTTCAAAACTGACGTTATGAAAACAATAAATTCGTATATCCTCGTACCTAACATTTACAACTAAATCATGGGATATTAAGGATTCTTTAGGTTACGTTAGGTTATAAATTCTGCATCAACTACATATTTACGATACCTAGCTTATGAGCTCTTGCTTGTAGCAGCGCCGGATTTATACTTTTCCTTAATATAGGCCACTGACTTTCTCCCGCCCCTATTTTCGTGATCACTTGTAAGTAATGTAATGTAAACTAAAACTATTTAGGCCATAAATAATACGTATTTAAGTAGATAAGTAAGTACTGAATAGAATAGTCAAACTAATGAAATCCACCACCCCCTGAAATCTGCCGCCCCTTGGCCGCGGCCTATTGGCAAATCCAGTGCTGCAGCTATAACAGAACAGAAGAACATTCACTTGTTGCACCTCCCCTCCCATTCATCCGTTCTTGCTTGTAGTTATCTAACGAATTAAGACGACGATTATGAAAACAATGCATTAGTATATTCTCTGATTGAATTCGTATATCCTGCTATCTCAGAATCGCAGATTTCATTAGACGTGAGCTTCGATTCATGAGTTGACATAGGCCTAGGTATTTCTTTTCATAATCGTTGTCATCTTTAAAATCGTTAGAGTAAATCAATGCAGTTGTGATACAAATATTTTTATCCAGTTTGCATGATATTAAGCATTTTTTAATTAAATTTAGATCTTTGGGGAAATGAAAAAAGGAAACATTCTTATCTTTTGTATTATATTTTGTATTATTGCAGGTGGGAATCGCGCATGATGGCATTTTGCTGTGTAAACGCAATATTCCTCATAATAGGTTTCAAAGATTGGACCTTGTGACGTCATGGAGTTGGCAATATTCCGATTACCAACACGAGATGGGGCGACAGTCAGTTTTTCTCTCGGACGGCGCTACCTATATTCTTTATATCTTGCCACCATGTAAAGGAGGCAAATGTGTGCGAAGCACGGTGTAAGAATAAAGTACACGAGCACGAAGTACACGAGCGCAACGAATTAGCACTTTAAAAACAACGAAATATCTTAATGAGAGAGTGCAAAAAAATATAAATTACAAATATATACAATCAATGAAAAAGCAAAATACAAATTAATAAAAAAAACTACGTTGTTTTTCCATTAAATTCACGAAATAATTTTATCAACGTCTGTAGCTTCCATAGATTTAGCTTGAATCCACCGTTGTTTTATCCCTGACGATCCCCCTCTAGCGTTAAAAAGTCGAACTCCCGCTGGCACGGAGGAAAGCATTGAAATGAGAGGCGATGCGGAGGCCTATACCTCGTCCAACAAGAGAAAAACAGGGCGTGTTTCCGGTCTGATATCGACTACTCACTCATCCGCAATGCTTTGTGGGATCTCTCCTTCAGCGGCTACACAACAAGTCAATTTGTAATGGCGTCGCCGTGCAACAGCTCTTCAGCCAAACAAGGAAAAACTATTCACAGCCAGGCTAGGGAGATTGTGTGGAACGTATTTTGCTACTTAAAAGGAAAACAGTGTTTTAAAAGCTCATCTGCCTTGATAGAAGAAACTTCCAAGGCAACGCAAGTTTCTTTTTCTTGCGTTCAAGAAGGAAACGAAGCGTCTTCATGCGAAGCTACCACTCCCTCTCCTCACTTTTCGACTCCTGGAAAGAAAAGGCCCAGGGAATCTCGAACAACGAATCTGGATGACTTTGACCTCTCGATTGCACGAGCATGTGTATCCGAAATACACTCAGAAGGTAATTATCCTACTCTGAAAAATGTGTACCAGAAATTTAGAGAAAAAACTGACTACGTCGGATCGAGAACTTCCTTCGCCACCATTATGCATGATAAATTGCATATGAAGTATGGCAAAATCAACTACCGTCGATTTTACATCGAGCGGACAGATGTTATCGCACAACGACGTCGTTTTTTAAGGCAAGTACAAATGCTACGCAGGGACCCCACACGTACTTTCATATATCTGGATGAAACGTGGGCTAATGCACACCATGGCCGTGAAAGACAGTGGCATCACGACGGGAAAAGCTATGCTCAACCAGGGAGCTCGGAACTCTACCGCGGGCGTTTCATTCCTACGGGTAAAGGCTCCCGTCTCATTCTTTTGCATGCTGGAAGCGATAAAGGGTTTGTGAACGACTGCTGTTTATTATTTCGGTCAAAAAATAAATCCGCAGATTATCATGACGAAATGAATGGGGATTGTTTTCATGAATGGTTTAGAACAAAACTGCTGCCAAATATTCCGAAAAATTCAGTAATCGTCATGGATAATGCCCCATATCACTCGGTGGAGAAGGCCAAAGCGCCGTGCAGCAATACAAGGAAATCGGATATGATAGAGTGGTTGGCCCTACGAGGAATACCTACCGAAGCAAAAATGTCAAAAGGTGAGCTGTACGATGTTATCAAACAACACAAAACAGCAAAGCGCTATGTTATAGATGAACTGGCTAGCGATGCCGGCCATTTAGTGATAAGACTACCTCCTTATCACTGTGATCTCAATCCCATTGAACTTATTTGGGCACAGGTAAAAGAATATATACGGAAGAAGAATACAACTTTCAAGATTGCTGATGTTGAAAAACTAACGAGAACGGCAATTGATAATGTAACTCCTGAAAATTGGAGAAAAGCGATAGAACACGTTTTGCGTGTGGAAGAACAATATTGGGAAACGGACTGAAGATCAAGTGGAGCCTTTAATAATTCATGTTAATGGAGAAGACAGCAACAGTGAAGAAGAAGAAGAGTGGAATGACATTAACGTTCTACCACAATCTCCTTAGCCTGAATTTAGATATAATTCAAAAAGTCTTTTTCAAGACTATACATTCAAAGGCCATTCTCATGGCCAGCAAATAAATGAAAGAGATATCGTTAACTGTAATGGAAAACGTATCATAAAACTGTATTTTATTAAAAAAATAAAAAATAAGATAGCATCTTTAATAAAACCTTTTAATTCTTTAAAAAAAACAAAAAACATGTCATTAGAATGTATAAATATTTAAAAAAAATGGTTAAACAGACTGCATGTTATTACCTTAAAATAAGTAAACGATATACAGAAAATTGAGTTAAAAGACAATTTTATGAAGTGTACAATTATTTTAATTATAATTAAAGCAAAGCAACTGAATAATATTAAAGCTTCTGCTGTAATATTATAAAGCGCTTCTTCAATGAGGCATGAGACAGAAGTGAGTAAGCGCATGAGGCCCCCTTTCTCTGATTGGCTAATCTGAAACTTCCTGTGACACACCCTGTTTTTCTCTTGTTGGACGAGGTCTAGAGAGCAATTGCAGACAAAATTTTTGTATACCTATCTTCATACGTTCTTGCTACAGTAATATTCCTATAGTAACAAAAAGACTGTTTCTAGTTTTACATTTTTGCCTAAAAATATTTCAATTTTATCTGAAACTTCCATAGATTTTTCTTTCATTTTTTTTTTTTTTACTCACTGCTTATAAACTAGCAGACTTGTGAATGCTCTGGCAAGACTTGCACTTTTCCATGACGTAACGGGGAATGCTCTTTACCTGACTTCAGTATTTTATCAATGAAATGTGAATGAAACATTAAGTCAAGATTGATTAAAATACATGGCAAGGGTTTAAAATACATTCTACTTATCAATTTTTTTTACTTTCATTTCGTTTTTCCCAATTAATTTTGGAACTCAAATACACTGTTTTTCCATTGCAGAGTACACTTTATCAAGTAATTCCCCTCTTTTTCACTTGAGGGCGCGACCGTCAAAGCGCACCCAATCATCCCATGTTAAAAAAGGCTTATGTCGCATCTGTCAACTCGGTAATCTGTGGTCTTACATTACGTTTTATTGAAACGAATTTACATTTTTATGACGTGAAACTACGTTTTACTGATGTGAAAAATTATTTTATTGATGTGAATGTTTATTTATCAATATGAAACTCCGTTTTTTTTGAACGAAACTACATTTTATTGATATGAAAAATTATTTTAATGATCGAAAATTACATTTTATTCATCGAAAAAAGCTGTAAAATACACATATACCAAATATGCATCCTATTATACCACAAGAACTAGAAATGAAGGCTGTCTCAGATGTATAAACTAGGCTTAAGATGAAAGATTTAGAACACGTGTGTAGAGTTCGCCTTTACCTTGTCAGCTTGGTCTTTCTCAGGAGCTCTGCCGTTGTTCCTTACTCACTCAGTCAGTAACACTGGCGCATATTTCACAGACCTTGGGCGCATGTTTGAAAGAACGGTCCCCAATGGAGACCGTTTGTGCGCATGCGTTTCCTTTGGGTGCAACTAAAACAGGGAAGAGGGAGAACGGGAAGCGAAGTTCGTGACTGATTCAATGCTATTTAATAAAAACAGCGCCACTGATCTCAACGTCTGGGACATAAGTTAATCGGCTTTTACCGTGGCCTTCGAGATATTATACCTCGTCCAACAAGAGAAAAACAGGGTGTGTCACAGGAAGTTTCAGATTAGCCAATCAGAGAAAGGGGGCCTCATGCGCTTACTCACTTCTGTCTCATGCCTCATTGAAGAAGCGCTTTATAATATTACAGCAGAAGCTTTAATATTATTCAGTTGCTTTGCTTTAATTATAATTAAAATAATTGTACACTTCATAAAATTGTCTTTTAACTCAATTTTATATATATTGTTTACTTATTTTAAGGTAATAACGTGCAGTCTGTTTAACCATCATTTTTTTTTAAATATTTATACATTCTAATGACATGTTTTTGTTTTTTTTAAAGAATTATAAGGTTTTATTAAAGATGCTATCTTATTTTTTATTTTTTTAATAAAATACAGTTTTATGATACGTTTTCCATTACAGTTAACGATATCTCTTTCATTTATTTGCTGGCCATGAGAATGGCCTTTGAATGTATAGTCTTGAAAAAGACTTTTTGAATTATATCTAAATTCAGGCTAAGGAGATTGTGGTAGAACGTTAATGTCATTCCACTCTTCTTCTTCTTCACTGTTGCTGTCTTCTCCATTAACATGAATTATTAAAGGCTCCACTTGATCTTCAGTCCGTTTCCCAATATTGTTCTTCCACACGCAAAACGTGTTCTATCGCTTTTCTCCAATTTTCAGGAGTTACATTATCAATTGCCGTTCTCGTTAGTTTTTCAACATCAGCAATCTTGAAAGTTGTATTCTTCTTCCGTATATATTCTTTTACCTGTGCCCAAATAAGTTCAATGGGATTGAGATCACAGTGATAAGGAGGTAGTCTTATCACTAAATGGCCGGCATCGCTAGCCAGTTCATCTATAACATAGCGCTTTGCTGTTTTGTGTTGTTTGATAACATCGTACAGCTCACCTTTTGACATTTTTGCTTCGGTAGGTATTCCTCGTAGGGCCAACCACTCTATCATATCCGATTTCCTTGTATTGCTGCACGGCGCTTTGGCCTTCTCCACCGAGTGAAATGGGGCATTATCCATGACGATTACTGAATTTTTCAGAATATTTGGCAGCAGTTTTGTTCTAAACCATTCATGAAAACAATCCCCATTCATTTCGTCATGGTAATCTGCGAATTTATTTTTTGACCGAAATAATAAACAGCAGTCGTTCACAAACCCTTTATCGCTTCCAGCATGCAAAAGAATGAGACGGGAGCCTTTACCCGTAGGAATGAAACACCCGCGGTAGGGTTCCGAGCTCCCTGGTTGAGCACAGCTTTTCCCGTCGTGATGCCACTGTCTTTCACGGCCATGGTGTGCATTAGCCCACGTTTCATCCAGATATATGAAAGTATGTGTGGGGTCCCTGCGTAGCATTTGTACTTGCCTTGAAAAACGTCGTTGTTGTGCGATAACATCTGTCCGTTCGATGTAAAATTGGCGGTGGTTGACTTTGCCATACTTCATATGCAATTTATCATGCATAATGGTGGCGAAGGAAGTTCTCGATCCGACGTAGTCAGTTTTTTCTCTAAATTTCTGGTACACATTTTTCAGAGTAGGATAATTACCTTCTGAGTGTATTTCGGATACACATGCTCGTGCAATCGAGAGGTCAAAGTCATCCAGATTCGTTGTTCGAGATTCCCTGGGCCTTTTCTTTCCAGGAGTCGAAAAGTGAGGAGAGGGGGTGGTAGCTTCGCATGAAGACGCTTCGTTTCCTTCTTGAACAATTGTTCGAACGCAAGAAAAAGAAACTTGCGTTGCCTTGGAAGTTTCTTCTATCAAGGCAGATGAGCTTTTAAAACACTGTTTTCCTTTTAAGTAGCAAAATACGTTCCACACAATCTCCCTAGCCTGGCTGTGAATAGTTTTTCCTTGTTTGGCTGAAGAGCTGTTGCACGGCGACGCCATTACAAATTGACTTGTGTAGCCGCTGAAGGAGAGATCCCACAAAGCATTGCGGATGAGTGAGTAGTCGATATCAGACCGGAAACACGCCCTGTTTTTCTCTTGTTGGACGAGGTATAGTACAGAGTAGAAATCTCTGTTGAAATTAGATTTTTTAAAACCAAATTTTTAAGCGATTTTTTTTTTTTACATTTTCTTTTAATAAGTGTATATTAACCAAACTTAGTATTGAATTATTTTTGTATAATATTAAAGCACTAGTTTCTTAATTATATATTAAAAACACATTTATGCGAGTTTCAGGTAAAATTAAAATATTTTTCTAATTAAAATGTAAAAAAAGATTAACAGTATTTTTATTGTAAAAAGTAAATACCAATATTTACAAATGCAGTTCAGCAATAATAATTTTTTGTAACAAAAAATTAAATAATTTAATTTTGTTATTGATTTTATATTAAAATATTAAACAATTGTTTTTTTATAATATTACAATAATAATATTCTTTTTTATTATTAATTTTTATAAGATTTATCAAGTAAAATGTAAATAAGATTTATAATTATCAAACATTATGTGAATAAATCTTTTATCAATAATTTAGTTTTTTGGAAGTTGTTTATCAATTTAAATAAGAAAAAAAAAATAGAGAAAATATGTTATATTAAAAAAAAACCCACTTTATTTAAAACTATTGAGAGATTATGCAAGCGAAAAATGTAAAAATGTTCACAAAAATAAAAAAAAAAATAATGGGAAAGCAGATGAAACGTAGTTCCCCTCTTTTTCACCAGGATCGCTGGCATGCCAGGCGCAACCGCTCACACCCTCTAATGTCGTATCTGTCTACTCGGTAATCTGTGGTAAGACCATAGAGAAGTTAGCGCCATCTAGTGGCAATACATTAAACATTTACTTTAAAATGTCAACTCCTAAGATCGTGTGGATGAAGAACACTACAACTTGTACAGCAATAATTTAACTATAACTGTAGTTTTATTGTACATAATTTACAGTAATTTTTTAACAAATTCATAAAAAATTTATGTTAATGTTGATTCAGACTCCTTGTAGCAACGTTTTCATTAATGATTATCAGCGAACTACGATCTTACATTTTTAGGCCAGTCAGTAAAGGGGTTGAATAAGGAAAAAAATTAGGGAAAGCGGGAACAAATTTTAATATGTTATTAAAACTGTTGTGTACAACATATTCATTTAGCACCCCTGTACCCCCCTCCCCCCGGATCTTGCTGCCATCTTGGAAAAATGGTGCCCAAAATTGATTTTTTTTTCAAATATCTCACTTACTGTTAGTTACATAGCAAAACTGTTCCTACAAAACTTATTCCCCAGGTGGTTTTCTACAAAAAATGTTCTATACATTTTTCAAGTAGAACTAACCATTTAGGCACTACAAGCCTACAAAGATAGTCCATATGTTAGTCTAATGTATGATCCTGTTATTATGAGACTTCACAGATTATTGCAAGTTGTTATTTCTAGCATGAGTGGTAAAAATACATGCAAGCAGGATACTAAGGAACTAATAGGTTATGAAGAATTATATTTTTAATGAGATACTTATTTTATGACTTTCCACAAAAAGGAAACAAAAAATTACAATTATTATTATGTAGACTCGAACAAGTCTTGTAACTGCATGTCCATACAATCATCATATTCTTGTTGCTCATAAACAGCTTCTGAATTTAAGTAAGACAATCCATGGCAATTCAAGCACATCTCTGAACACTTTAAACCAGCTTTCCTAGAGCTACATTTACCTGTTGTGCAACCTTTATGGCATGTGCAGGAAATGATGCTCAGAAGGTCTGCAGATGCCGGTTATTTATCTGTTGGAATAGGAACTAGTCCTTCTGGAGTTCTGTTCCAGCCCCATTTTGTTGCCAACAAGTCCTTTCCCAACCATTTCTGAACTTGCTGATAGGTGCGATAAGAATGATACTGAAGAGCAGCTTCTGTTGGAGGCAGAGAAGTCATGTTGTTTCTAAGTGATTTTGTGAAACATTGGTACCTCAGTTCTTGAAGTGACCTACTGTTGCTGTCACCATATAGTTGTAGAACAAATTTCTTTCCAGCCTCGGCAATCCACTTAGGTTCAGCCTTTGCATCATTAAAACAGACACAGCTTCTTGAAGTTCTCCATTATTTTGAAGCAGCTTCAGGAACTTCAGTTTACCCTGCTTAAAGAAAGCTGAAATGGTATCACACCCACTAAAGGCATGAAGGAAAAGGATGTTTTTCTTTACATCTAAGTTGTACTTGAAAGAGCATGGTGTGTACATTTTGTCTCCAGTATTTCCTTTTCCTTTCTTCAGGAACTGTACATTGTTTTTGGAACCAGCTAAAGCAGTAAGAATAACCAACAGGTCAACATCTTCACCAACAATAGTCACCAAGTCCCCTTCAAAGGATGCCTGAATAGATGTAATAACTATCAGTGTATCAACGTCTTTCTCAGCTTGTAAAGTCTAGATTTCTTTTAAAAATCTATCCCTGAGCAGTGTGATAAGTCGGCACTTGTTCTTATCATGTGACAGAAACTTGTTTTGGGCTGTCACAACAGGCATTGTTTCATCAAATATAATCTCTGGTGACTTGTATGTTAATCGACGAGACCGTTCAGCAGCTTTGGTACTTTTTTCTCCGTTTTCAGGGTATCCGTCAAATACAGTTATGGGATTTCTATTGTAGTATTTTTATGTAGTCAATGTACTTGTCTGCGATGGTTCTAAACGTTTCTTGCTGTTGCCACACCACTCTGTGTATCAAGAATCCCCTATCAATAACACACACGGTATCTGCAGGCAGGTCACACTCATAAAGAGGTACAAAGGCTTCATAAAGAGACGACTTCTTAGTTTTACGCATACCAACCTCATCAAAAAGTGACAATGGGAAAGGAGCAAACTCGTAATTAAAATGTTACTGTAATTCTTGTTGTGAACTCTTGGTAAACAATATTCTTTTAAATAGTAACTGCGGTCCAACAGGATACAAGATATCTCTGACACTCACGGCGGAATTGACAGTTGCAAGAGGTTTAATTACCTTCTTCCTTTCAAGCTTCACAGTTGTCACCGTTTGGCCAATAATGTTTGACAATGCAAATACTCCTACATCATAAGCATCCTGTGGATTTGTATCTTTGTTCCCTGTTAATCAAATACTTATTGACATAATGCCATCAAATTCAATGAACGGTGGGTGTGCTAAGAAGCATTGATGAAACAGATGAAAGTCTTGATCATCCCTTGCTATGCAAGAACTCCGTGCATCTACATGCTGTTCTGATGTATTGAGAGCAATGTTACAGTAGTCTTCTATTTTTTCTGTGACAGTCAAACAGGTAGGCATGCCAACAATCCATTTAGTTAGGGTGGAATCAGTCATACCTCTGCCATGAGTCAACCCCCCACAACTCTTCATGGATCGCATCAATGTCTGCTCAATCGGCATATCAGACCATATTCCAGACCAGAATTTTTCAGTGCGCCATATTGTGAAGAACCCTTTTTGCACAAAGTCTTCGTATTCACTTTGTTATCTTCTTCTTAAGATCAAACATATCTTGCAAATATAGGTGAGAAGATTTTGCATACAGGAAATGCCCACTTGCATGGAAGTAGGGGAGCATCTTTTGAATATTTTCCAGGTGAAGTTCCCAATTACCTGACCGCTCGGCTTCAACGAATTGTTGCAAAAGTGTCACCATCTCAAAGTATTGTACCCAGAGTCTCGCTGTGCCTCCATTACTCTTTTTTTGTATTCAAGATATTGCTGAACTTCTGAAGCACAGTTTTAGTGTTCACTTCCTGAATCGAATTCACACCTACAATTACTTCGACTACTATTGTCGACTTCTCATAATCAGAAAGACTGGTGTCATTCACAATAATTGCTGCCAATGCCTCATGGGCCAAGATGTGTGCTCGAATTGCTCTTGAATAAGCATGACCACTTAATATTTTGTCTACAGATGCAGTTGCATAGGCAACCGTGAACAGTTCCTTCAGACCACTTCCCGCCATGATGTAGCCAATTGTACCCATAAATGACATTAACAGATGGAAACCTCCTAGCCGTACAATTACATTACTTAATTTAGACTGTTCTCCACACTTAGCAATGATATCCCGAGCCTTCATATACAAGGGCTGGTCAAAAGTGACAAAACATGTTTGTCTTTTCAAATCTTTGCATTTCTCAACCGCAACATTGACTACAGTGTAAATAGTATCATAATTGCTGGGTGGAGAGTTTGTGAAAGGGAGATATACAATTTGGGATGTAGAAAATGTCATATCTGCTGTACATTTCTCCATGTAGCCATTCCAACCTGGAACATTTGGCATTCATTTCCATTTACCATATACCCAAGTCAGCTCTCTTGTTGATATTGATACACTGCTTGAGACTAAATTTAAATCTTTGAAAGTTATGTCGGACATATCTGGAGCATTTCTACTTTCAAATGTTCTTATGGGGACATGACCAAACTGTCCTGTATAAGATGCTGGTGGGATCTTCACCAGCCTTAAAATAGGTTGCTTTGGAGTGGACTTTTCTGGGACTGGGGTAATACACTGAATTCCTCCTATGCTGTGAAAAGTGTTGTAACCATCCAGTGTGCGAATGTTAACATCAGCATTATCAAACACGAACTGAATAAATGAATTGCTTGATGGATCATTTTGTATATGCTGAAGAGGTGACAATTGAAACAGTTGCCTTAGTATATGATGCACAAAATCCAAGAGAAGACAGAATATTCAGAAGATGTTTAGATCCATGTTTTTGGCTGAGATGCACCCCAAGACCTGTGAGTAAAGGTGACAGAAATGATTTAGGTCTACAAGCTGAAATTATGGAATGGGAAATGGCTGTGCTTTATCTTTCCCATTGTGACATATCTCCTTTCTTGTTTTTTTAAGACAATACAGTCAATAAGACACTTTAGGGTTTCTGATATGAGTTCAGTGACATCATTCATGTGTGACGCTCCATTATGGGTTAGTCACGTGTGTCTGACGGCAGGATAATAGGGTTAAATCCCGAAGAAATTAAAAAGTTTATTAATTAATTGGCTTCGTTAGTTTAGCGTGGTGTGTTTTATAACGAGTGTTTTGTTGTTGTATGAGTGGTTATTGTTTGTTGTGCGATGAAAATATGAATGCGTGTGTCCTTATTATTGTTGAGTGGAGAGTGAAAACGCCATGAGTGATAGGCAATGATCATCTGTTGTAGCTGGATTGTTGAGAGCGTTTTCGGTGAAACTGTGTGCGTGTTAGCGTGTTTTGTAAAGAGTAGTTCTTTTTTTATCTTAAAAAAAAAAAAAACGTAAGAAGATAGATATATAGTTTCGATGTTTTTCGATAAATGTAATGGAGAAATATAACGATCGTGGTTTGACGTTAAGGAACTAGCTGTTGAATGTTTGATAAGAAAAACAAGACTTTCGCATTTATGATGTTCGACGTTGTAAAAAATCTTCCGTAAGTCCGCAGACGTCCACATGGAGATAAATAGAAAAACAAAGTAAAAATGTTCTTAATAGATTAAACTGATTTTCTTGCTCATATGATTAATTTGTTTCTCTTTCATCATGATTATTTATTCGACTGCTCACCAATCGATTGATGGGAGAGACAGACCTGAGTGCGTGACGGGACCTGATTGGAACAGCAAGCGTTAGATAAATTTGGCGCAAGATAATGTTGATGGTAATTGGATGCAACGTGTTTGAGCCGTGGAGTGTCAACATATATGACAATTTAATTTGAAGCTTCCTGGTGAGTGTTTTTGCGATTTTTTTGCGTTAAGGACAAGAGCACGCGCGTAGACATTTGCATTACCCAGAGTGTGTTCGATAAGTCAAAGGTTCTCCCGTTTTGATTCTATCGACTATTAACTTGGAAAGCCGCGTCATGGTGTATCAGATTTATGAAGACACTCGCGGACTGTTTTTGTGTTCTATGCTTAATTGTGTAACATTAATCGACAACTGTTTAAGTTTAATTTCGAAGTTAGCAATTTTAAGCTTATTAAGCACCTTGCCATAGTAACTGTTTATCAGCTGGAATTAGTTGTGAGGATCCTGGTTAGATGCGATGTGTAAGCTAGACCTGTATAATTGGGTGCGCACGAATACGTAACACATTCTTGTTCGAATGTGGTTTTGAAAGCCGCCAGGGGGTAGCTTGGATAAGGTTAACTACACTCGCCAAGAGGGGTCACTGTTCCTCCCCCCTTCAAGGTAAATAAAGGAGGTACATTGCGCATTCCGACGCAAGGGTGAGGAATATTTGATTCGGGAGTGTAGAATTCCAAACAGTAACCTCTGTCACTGTCAAGCAGTCGTAACACCACTCCAACTAAAATAGCCTAGCTGCAGATTTACTTTTACATGGGCAAGTGTGCACTGAAAGCATTAGAGTGTAGTCTTGGTTAGAGATTTAAGCTGGAGATATGGGGGCCCCTTATAGATATGATAGGAACAGTAATTAAGCTGTATTAGTATGGAATGTGTGTATTTGTAGAGAATAAATAAGTTGTGTGATCATGAATACAGTGATACCAGGTGTACTTTCTTATTTCGGCTCTTGTATAATACGACCCAGCAAATTTAAGTGCTTTTTTAGGCTAAAAAAATTCGCATTATAGTAGAGGATTTACGGTAACTTAGTCATCGTCAAAAAAAAAAAAGTTGCATCCAGAAGGAATCAAGGTGAAAAGATATTTGAAAGGACGTTAGCGCTCACCACCAACAACAAAAGATTAAAAATGAGCATGGGTATGACAAAATTTAATGGTCAAAATATTAAAAACATTACAACTCTTAATAGGTGCTGTGCTGCCATTTTCGCATTCTGCCACACATAGTGGCTTGGGTCATACAAGTTCTTAATGTAGTCTTGACTTAGCTCATTCCATGCAGACTGAACTTCGGCTTGTAGCTCTTGCAGATTTTGTGCAAACGGTGGAGTCTTAATAAAATCTCCGATAGTATCTTGTAGGTTTTCTGTGGCTGCAACTATTATTTGACGATGAGTGTAATAATAAATTATAATTGAAAATCACTTTTCAAGTCCATAGTAGTTACATTTTGGAGTCCTTAATGTTAAAAAAATTATTATTATTTATTACTTATTAATTATTATTTGTTTAAATGTTTTTACTCATTAAATTGAATTAAATCGATTCAAGTTATAACTTACAAACTAGCCTACAAAATAATTTAATAAAGTTAAGATTTTAATAATGAAAAGATTATTATTATTATAATGAAAGAAATTACTTTTAGAGAATATGTGAATACAGGTCTCCCTTGCTTTATGTGATTAATTGATTTTAAGAAATAATCGCATAACACGAAATTGCATAGTGAGAGCTCATTAAGGTGTGTCAAAAAAATATAAGACCACACGTTTTTTTCACATAACTTTTTTTTCCTCCCAAACATATTTTAATTTAAGGATAAATTATGTTAAATCACAAGATACAAACATTAAACTCGCAAAACGTTGCTGGATTATTGAAGTGTGTTGTTGATCTTGCACATAAAACTATATCATCCTCATAGAGCATGTTCCAAGGCGCTTCTTCCCTGACTTTCTCTGATATGACATCTATCACTAAATTGAATAGGGAAGCACTCCGTGCCGAGCCCTGGTGGAGACCCACTCTCACTTCAAAGCTACTCGTTTCTCCCAGGCAGGTTTGCACTTTCGTCTTGGCTTTCCTATACATTTCTTGAATTAACCTGACATATTTCTCTGGTGCGCTTTTAACTCGGAGGCTCCTCCAAACTTCTTGCCTTGGCAATCTGTCATATGCCTTTTCCATGTCAATGAAGACCAGGTGGAGTTCTTGTTGTTTCTCTCTGAACTTCTCCATCAATTGCCTCAAGCTAAAGATTGCATCAATGGTTGACTTTCCTGGCATGAAACCAAACTGTTGACTCCCAATATTAACTTCAACTCTCAGTCTTTTGTCCAGGATCCTGTCCAAGATCTTCATGGTGTGTGACATTAGCTTAATTCCTCTGTAGTTGTCACACATTTGGATGTCTCCTTTACTTTGTAGATTGGGACAAGAATACTTTCTCTCCATTCATCTGGTATCTCCTCCTCTCTGTAGATCTTCACCAAAAGATCCCATAGCAAGTCCACACTTCCTTTACAAGGGCCTTCCAGGCTTCCAGTTCATCTAGTCCAGCCGCTTTCCCTCTCTTCATCTGCTTCAGTGCTACCCTAATCTCACTCCTTGTGATGTCTATGTCAGTCCCTCATTTGGTATTCCATCTTACGGTATTTTCATTCATTCTCTACATTTGGTAGGTCCTCAAAGTACCCTTTCCATCTATTCTGTATCACCCCAGTGTTCCTCAGGATTTCTCCATTGGCCTTCTTGATCTGCTTTATGTGTGTGATATCTTTTGCTGTCCGCCTTGTATGTTTGGCAATGCTATATATTTTCTTCTGCCCTTCCGGTGTTTGTAAGTCATCGTACATCTCTTGACATGCTTTGGCCTTCGCTTGTGCCACTTTCTTCTTTGCCTCCTTATTCCTGATCTTAAAGACTTCTAGGTCTGCTAGGGCATGTGTTGAGTCCCACCTCTTTTTTGCCTTTTTCTTCTCCTGTACTGCTGCCTGCACCTCCTGGTTCCACCACCAACTCTCCTTGTTTTCCCAGAATTTTCCTGTTGTTTCCCTGAAGATTTTCCTGCCAGCACACCTGATGGCCTCTGAATTTCTATTCCACCACTCTTAAACATCCACAAAATCCCTGGAAACTCTCTGCAGGACTGCTTCCTTAAATTTGTGCCTCAAAACTGTGTCCTTTAGTTTGAACCACTTGATCTTCTTCTGACTGCATGCATCGAAAGTTGGAGGTCCATGAGCAATTGGCGGTGTTGCGTTGCCACATGATCACTAGAGATGACTTTGCAGTTCTTCACTTCCTTCAGATATTTTCTTCTGTACAGAAAGAAGTCAATCTAGTGCTATTTCCACCACCTTTGAAGGTGATCAACTGCTCTTCTTTTTTGTTGAAGAAAGAGTTGGCCAGGGCAAGTCGAAAGCCCCAGCGAAATCTATGATTTGTTCACCTTCTTGGTTCAAGTCTCCAAAACCATGCCCTCCATGGATTCCTTTTATGCCTCTGTTATTGGCTCCAATATGTCCATTAAAGTCCCCTCCAATGATCACTCTATCTTTCTCTTCCAGTTGTCTTAGCTCTTCAAATATGGTTTTCCAGAAAGCATCATGCCCGAGGATGCGGGTTCGACCCCGGCCGAGGACGATGAGGATTTTTTCAGGGGGAAAATCCTGAGATCACTCCCTTCCTTCGGAAGGGAAGTAAAGCCGTTGGTCCCGTGTAGTCGTTTGCCGGCTGCACGTTAAAGAACCCTTGCGAGGCAAAATTTGCGGCCCCTATAACGCCGTCCTGAAATGACCATGGCAGTTGAAAAGGACGTTAATACCAAACAAACCAAACCAACCAGAAAGCATCCTTCTTCCCCATACTTGTACCATTCTGTGGAACAAAAGCGCTCGCTATATGGATTGTTTCTCCTATATCCAGCTTCACCCTCATAATCCTGTCACTTCAGCGTCTTACTTCTATGACGTTTTCCTTCATCTTTCGTGAGATGATGATCCCTACTCCATTTCTGCCCTCTTTGCGTGTACTGCTGTAGAAAATCTTGTACCCTTCTGCTAGTTCTCTTGCCTTGTCTCCCTTCCATCTTGTTTCGTGTGCACACATGACATCAATCTTTCTTCTTTCCATTATGTCTACAATTTCCCTTCCTCTTCCTGTCATGGTCCCCACATTGAGTGATGCAATCCCGAGTAGTAAAGGTCTTCGAGCTAGCTTCTTTAGACGCACCTGCTCTTGATGTGATAATCCAAGCATACTTCTCTCAGTCCTCAGGCGCCTAAGGAACTGCGCCTCGCCTACAGCGGGGAACGCCCTAGCATTTTCTGAGTCACGGATACCACTCGTCATAAAGGCTTGGCAGGGTGTTTTACAGCTGGATGCCCTTCCTGACGCTAACCCTCCTCCTTTTTCCAGGCTTGGGGCTGGCCAGTTCGCCATACGGTGTCCTGGGCAGAGTTTGCAATTCATCAAGGATTGAAGAATTTAAATTGTGATAAGAAGATAAAATGAACAGGACAGAAACCTATCCTGACTGGGAGAGAAAAGAGGAGAATTTGGAGGGCAGAGTAAGTCATATTACCATACCGTTTGGAATACGTTAAAAAGCAGTCCAAACATCAGATGTGAGTAAATAAAGCGGAAGCCTCAATTAAAAGAAGAACATAAAGTTAAGCGATTGGCCTGGGCTTAACATGCCAAATATCAGTTCATGTCATAGAATGATCAACGGAAGTCTGTTGTTTTCTCAGACGAGAGAAAGTTCAACTTTGACGGCCCCGATGGAAACAACAGTTACTGGCATGATCTTAGAAAGCAACCAAAGGAAATCAACAGTCGTCAAATACGAGGTGACAGCATTTTGATCTGGGGAGGAATTGCCTACAGTGGAAAAATGGATCTACCTGTTGTTGACTGTAAAATGGATTCTAGGAAATACCAGGAAATATTTTATGAGAAACTAATCCCATTGAACTCTCATTGCCGGCGACAACTGGACTTTTCAACAGGACAATAATCCTTGTCATGCATCTAAGACCACAAAAGAATGGTTTGCTTCAGAAAAAGTGAACACAATAGAGTGGCCATCAAAAAGTCTAGATATTAATCCTATGGAAAACATTTGGAGTTGTCTTGTTATAAGGTTTATGCTCATAATAGGCAATTTCAAGATGTTTATTCACTAAATAAAGCTATCATGGATGTGTTGGATGAAATTTCTATTACGTTATTTCACAGTCTTGTTCTTTCAATGCCTGATAGAATATATAAACTCATATTAAATGACCTGCAAGTTATTTATGTGTTATATATACTTGGGTGGACTTGTTACATTGTTTGGTCTTATAATTTTTTGACAGTGAAATTTTTAATTTTGTTTACTTACTTTACTATTTATTTCCCGCAAAAGTTTTGCAAGTATAATGTTTTGTATTTTCTGATTTAACATGATTTATCTTTAAATGAAAATACGTTTGGGAGGATAAAAGACATGTGAAAAATAACATGTGACCTTGTAATTGTTTGACACACCTTATATTTGTAGGTCTTTATATCTTCTTTAGTGATAAAAGGCATTTCATAAAGTGTACAGGTTTTGAATTGTGTGGTGTTTTTGTTTGAAGATTGTTAGCACGGTTTCTATAATTTTTGTTACCAATGTGATTAGAAGACTAATTGTCGTTTTTCCATTTATTAGCCATGCAGCAGTTGAGTATCGAGCAACACATTCTTACTCATTTTCACACTCTCTTGCACTACTGCAATTTTTGTTGCATTCAAACATTATGGTTTCCACTGTGCGATTTTCTGGTGGAACTGATTCAGATTCTTCAAATTTCTGTACTACTCTCTATATTGTTGTTGCAGTTGGGGCACTGTCACACCCTGAGGTCATGGGAAGTTTACGGACAGTCTTTGCATAAAAGTCAAAACTTCCCATTTTTGTAATGAGTTTCCACAATAAGAAAGCGTTGCTCAATAATCAACTGCTCCATGGCTACTAAATGGAAAAACGACGATTTGTCTTCTAATCGGAGTGATAATACAGTGGAACCTCGATTATCCGGGTTAATGACCAGCATTTGTTATCCGGATAATCAAAAATCGTGGATGATCGAAAATAATTCTAAAAATTTGCAAATGCTAGAATAGGTGCTATACAGTGAAATTCTTTATCTTTCTTGTGTTGTTTATGAAGTGTTCTTGAAAAATTCAGACAGGAGACACTGCTTTGTGTTCTTGCAGCGCTTCAGTTTTATTGGTGTGTGCTGATTGTGAAATGTTAGGATGTCACTAAAATTTGAATCCGCTTCCTGCTCAAGAAAGTCTAGCATATTTCGGTACAATTTAGTGCTTCTGCAAGCGAAACTTTCTTTTCTGAAGGCCCGTCTTCAATTGCGTCATCATCACTTTCTTCCAGCAATTCAGCACTTGACTTTGCTTCCGCAGCAGTGGCAGCATTGTCTGTCACTTGATATCTAGGCTGATCATTATCAGAGAGTACCAGTCTTCGAAGTCAAGAAAAGCTACATTTCCTTCAAATTATATAGATCACTATATCGGTCATTGGGTGTCATTGTCTCCGTCCTCACCTCACCCCAAGCATTCCCTTCTCAGCTGTAACCGCTTTGCTTCCCTATCTACATTTTGGCTCTATTGCAATTTATTTCATATAATCAGGAATAGATGGAGAAGGTTTATCTGTTCCTGCTGTAATATTTGTGCAAATAAAAATCTTGGCAGTCTTGTGATGTGTAACAGTTTTTTAGGCGATCCCAGATAACCGAATGCACAGTTAATTGAAGACCGGATAATTGAGGTTCTAATGTAGATAA
Organism: Rhysida immarginata; assembly: GCA_023313115.1. NCBI lineage: Eukaryota > Metazoa > Arthropoda > Chilopoda > Scolopendromorpha > Scolopendridae > Rhysida > Rhysida immarginata. Next base: position 1,875,376 of record JAHWFO010092009.1, read on the forward strand.
CAAAAATGACAGAAACAGTGCTAACAATCTTAAAACAAAAAAATCCTGCACAATTCAAAATCTGTGCATTATATGAAATGCCCTTTATATCTTTTCTTCATTTTTTAGTTTTTGGAAGCATTTGATTTCAGTTACCTCTGTTTTCTATACTGTTTATTTTGCATAATCGACCTTACTTGCTCCAACTAATTTACACCTTCTGTTGTGATTATTATGCACATACTGTATTAACGTTTTCTGAAATTGTGTTATAAAGAAAACATATAATGAGGTATACCTGTAATCTTAAACATAAGAAACTGATTTGAAACTAGAGGCACATTCACAATAAAATTTTGTAGAAGAATATGAATACATCCTTCACAGATACCCTGATTAGTACCCTTAAGAATACATCCATAAGATTGTGGTTAGTAGAATATACTAATATTTTTGCTTCATGAACTTCACGGAGATAAGATTCATACTTAAGCTGCATCAGTACTTAAACATTTTAATTTCATTTTCTTTAATGATTATTTAAATCTTATTTGCAAAAAAGCTAAGATGATTTTGCGATAGTAGCTAATTATTTTGCTTGATACTGACACATTGATCTTGATTTTTGTTTCTTAATCTTGCTTAGTTCTTTCAGTAATTAACTCTCTATCATCAGTTAAAAAAGCACACACTCAAAAAAAAAAAAAAAAAAAAAAAAAAAAAAACAACTCTAAAGGAAACTACTTATTCCGGGCTGAGAATGAGAATAGTTTCTTGTTAAATAAGTATTTCATTTCAGTTCTTTGAGTATATATGATATTGAATAAAAACAATAACATTTAACAAACTGAATGAATTTAAAAAATGGCATAAATAATAAGATGAACCTTGAAGAATGATAAATGGTTTTCTTAATAATATTAAAAGCAAAATCCACAAGTTCTAAAATTTCTATAAAATTTTTGTTTCTCTTATTGTTAAAGCAATTATTTCATTATTACCTTCTTACTCTATAAACTACTCTTTTACATGTTTTTTTTTTTCATTTTATTTATTTTATTTTATTTTATTTTATTTTATTTTATTTTTTTTTTATCTTTTTCTGGAAAGCAAGGTACAGTTTGTTTCTTAATATTCTATAAAGAAGATTCTTCCTGAGCTTTGGTTTCCATGACAACAATCTGGGGAGGATTTGCTTTAAACCCATTGGGCTGCAGCCATAGCTTCCTTTGCTTCTGGTTATCAAGCTATTTTCTGTTTCAGATACTACTGTGAGAATCAACAACAGTTGACATTTCATATTAGTGAGAAGTTGTAAACAACTACTTTCATACCAGGAAAAAAAGAACAGGTAAGGAATGCTTTATGGAAAAAATTAACCCCTCCTCAAAAAGAATATTTAAAATGCACCCATAGATACATCTAAACCATATGTTGCTTTTTCTTTGCTATCTGTAAATTCATCTAACTTCCAAATCAACAAAATGTCAGTGTACTATGATAAATATTTTCTTTTGGATGTAAAAAAAAAAAATATGTACAGCAGTATTTGTTAATGTTTTTAACCTACAAGTTTAATTATTAATAATCCTTAAAAATAGCTGTTAAAAAAAGAGTAATAATTCTTAATATTTAATAACTTTCTTTACTTTCTTAGTTCTTATTCAGAACATAAAATGATAATACAAAAATGGTATAATTTATTAATAGAATCCTTCATGGAATTAAATGACATAAACAGAAGTTCTGCCATTAATGAATGGAAAATTATTAGAAAGTCTTTCACTTTTTAATTAAATTAATTTAATTTTTGGGAAATCATCATATTTAATCATTGTATTATTGAGGATTTTTATTGGCAATGAAAAATAAAAACCCAGTATTATAACTCCAGAAAATTTTTGCAACTTGTAGGAAAGCTATTAATCATTTTTTTGCCAACCTCACTTTACAATTTTAGGAGAATTTCCTTCTAGGATAGCATTTAGTGCATCTTGGTTGGTTTCTTTCAGGCTTGCTGGCTTAAGATGAAAAATTGTAGCGAGGTGAGAAATTTAGGAATTTCTTAAAGCCATAGGTTAAACCTTAATAAGCATTAAATAAATCAAGCTCAGTTTGAATCACTCCTGAAAAAAATCTTTGAATTTTTGAAGTTTTAATCTTTTATTTGAATTTTAATGAAATAAAAATCTCTCCTGAAAAAAAATAATAAAAGATATTCACACCTAGCAAAAATTCTTAAAGCCTGAAATGCAGTTTCAGGAAGCCTAAAATTTCCTGTTGATTACTAGAGCATTCTTTAGTAAGTTTTGAAAATCTTTAAATTATAGGAAAAATTACTATAAATTATATGCTTATAATTAAAGGTATATCTAGTTTAAAATTTATTTTATTTGTATTTCATATTACTATAATAAAAAATTTGAAGTTTCTCCTAATTTTCTAGATATCTTTAAACAATAACAGATCTTTAGATTTTCTTTACTTTTTTTATTTCTTATTCTTTATTTATAAATAGTTTTAAATATATTTTAAAATTTTATGTCTCAATTAAAAAAAAAATGTACAATTTTATTTTTATCTTTATTTATTTCTACATATTCTAGATGCAGATATGCATACATATTTTTCTGTAAACTTATCTAAATCAACTCTTAAAAAAAAAGTCAAAATTATGTATTTAATTTTGATAACCTAGCGAAAATTTATGAAGGAAACAATATTTTTTGGTTTAAGAATATTGATTGATCTCCTATTTCCTAAAAATAAATGCACTGGCTATTTACACGGGCCTGTGAAAACGTTCATTTTCACGTCCGAGGCTTCTGATAGGTTTATAAGGTCCCGTGGGTGCAGAGGTCTTGAATTGGGCTTTATGGAAACACCTCCATCAACCAGTCGGACTTTATGGAAACACCTCCAGTGATTTTAGGTTTTGAGTTGCGTCCCCGAAGACAGACCTGACCTAGTTAACACTATCAGTAGGCTAAGAACCCATTGTTGCATTTTTGTATTTTTTTGACTGGTTGATTACAGAGAATAGTGTAGTGATATAATCGGCACTTGGGTTAGCACCTGATTGGTTCTTTACAGAGAAAAGTGTAGTGTTGTAATTGGTTGTGTAAGCGGTCGTTATAGACAGGTTTTTTAGTATATGTTTATATACAAAGGGGATTGAAACTGGCAGTCGCTAGTCGCATTAGACAGGTAGTCGTTACGCTAACAGATTTCCCATGTAACTTTAAAAATCTGCAGGACCAAGTAAAAGTGAACGTTAAGCTTAGGTGGTCATTAGCACAGGTTTTACAGTATATAAAATAAAGGGTCCAGAAAGCAGCGACTTAAAATGCATGGCAATTTTAATGCAATGCAAAGGTATAAAATTACAGCAATAAAGAGTACAGTTTACAAAAGCATCAAGTTACAGTTCTCTTGTAATTAACGCATGTCACAAGTCCCCCTCTTTGTAGAGTGTCCGATATCATCGATATCATATCGTTGGTGGTACTGGCTTGATTATTCATCGTTGATATCTCCCTTTGTGGAGTCTCCAGTAGTTGATTCGAGGACAGTGCCACAGACCATAATGGCCCTGGTTCCTATGTTGTTGGTCTGGGGTATCAATTGGACTGAACTGATCAGGTGCTTCGTCCTCTCTGCCGGCCTCTGGAACCGATGCCAACCGTAGTATTTATTTGTCTGCCATCACGGAGGAAGAGATTGAATCCATGAACCTGTCTTTGCCATCTGTGTCATCTGGGAACTAGGATGAAACCAGTCGGAAGAAAAAATCCGTCTGGGATTTTCTTTTCTGGAATCTCTGATGGCAATGGGGGCTTTGTCTTCATCTTCCTCAGTGATCTCGTTGCCGAGTTCTGTTCCTGCAACGATTTTTTCAGAGTTTACGTCTCCCCATGCCAACTTCAACCTGTCCATGTGAACCACTAGGCACTCCTGTGTGCTAGAGTGCTGCATCTCATAATTTACAGGGTTGATTTGACGTGTAATTCGGTAGGTCCCGCATACTTTTGTCAGAGTTTTTTCCTTTTCCCTTAAGGAGTAGGAGTACTCTTTCTCCCACTCTTCAGGTTCCTACCGCTATTGCGCTGCATCGATTTTATGCATCTGTGTGTATCACTCTCAGTATTGGCTATACAGTGCGCAATATGCATTCTGACAGCCAGTTCAGACTTATATTTGGTGGGGTCAATTTCTGTTTACCCCCGACCTTCCTCTTCCCATGGAGTGTGTGGGTCAAATCCATAAAGTAAGTAAGGTAGGCCAGAGTGTCTCTACTGTTAGTGTTGTAAGTGGTCCATATGCTAAACAGTGTGGCATTCAGGAATGGTCGCATAGGCATCTCAGAGTTTAGAGAATTTATTAGTTCATCCTTTCGACCAACCCATTGGAAATCGGATGGATGGTATGCAGTATTTGGGTTATGCCCAAGTCATCGAGGACATTGCGCAAGACCTCAGAGGTGAATTTGGCCCCTCTGTTGGACATACTTCTCGTAGGACTCCATATCGGCAAATGATATTTTCTATGAAGGCTCTGGCTACAGTCATCTCCATTGGGATGGACTCCAGGTATCGCATCATTATGCCGATACATACTAGGAGGTACTTGTCTCCACTATTTGTCTCTGCCATTGGCCCAGTAATGTCAAGAGCTATTTTTATGAAAGGGTAGCTGGCTTTTATTCCAGCTTGGACAGAGACCACACCCTTTTCTAGTCAGCACTTCTGGCAAGTACGGCAGGCTTGTATGTATTGCATTGCATCCTGGTTCATTGTTGGCCAAAAGTAGTGTTTTCTAATATATGTTGGTGCTTGAGCATATATGCTATGGGTAACAGGAGAAGATTAACTCATACACTTTATTCAAGGTAACCTTTAATTCATGGTAACCTAAGCAAAGCCCCTTAAGCCATGCAGGCTATGACTCCTCATCTGTTCCTGCTTTGATCTGATTCAACCTTGGTTTGTATCTGCAAATTATATTATATACCGTTAAAAATGTACTTTGTTCTGCAAAACTTATAAAAATATACTTTATTCTGGAAATATAAATATATTAAAATCAAAATTTTTAATCTTCAAACTATTTCTTTATTTCGAAATCAAGTTAAGAAAATAAATTTTCATATCTCTATTAAAATATTCATTAAAAATGATTATTGTGGATTTGCGGTTTCTTCTCATCGCTCGATTGATTCATACACATTTAAAATAATTTCTCTTGTGGAGCACCGCAATATTTTCATTTGGAAGACACATTAAAGGTACCCACACACAATCATGCCCGGCTTGCTGCCATGCTTGCCATTCCATAACTGTCACTTCATGCTTGATAAGAATTCACCACATACGAGTCATGCCGAAACTGTCATTCCATGGGAACTTTATTGCATTTTGTTGAACGAATTTATTCGTCAATGTCTGCTGTGCAGTGATGGTGCAGTGAATTTACATTATGAAGAAGTCTGCAGCAACTGTTATTGCAATGCTGCTTGCCAAGGACGATGATAGGCCTAAAAATGAAAAGGAGCATTTGGTCTAAACGCTGGTTGCAAGAAAGAAAGAAATATTCTGATGTAAATCTTCTGGGTGAACTTGAAGCTAATGCTAAGGATGACTTCCTGAACTACCTACGGATGAGTTCCGCAAGTTTTCGAGAACATCTATCCCTAGTTGCTCCTGTTATATCAAAACGCAACTGGCACTTCCTGCTGTACACGTTTTTGAGCCAATCAGTGTGCATGCGCATGTCATTCGGGGAATGAATAGCGCCACACACGATCAGTTTTTCGCATTATCATGCCATGAATGACAAGCAAAAATCAAACATGTTGAATTTGTCATTCCGGGAATGACAAGCCATCAGTTTTGGAATGATTGCCCCACACACGATCATTTTTGGAATGAACAGTCGAACTGAATGGCTTGGCAGCAAGCAAGGCATGATCGTGTGTGGGCACCTTAAGGGTGGTATCATGCTTCAGTTTAAGATTGAGGTAAGGAAGGTTTGTTCCTCGAATATCCAGTTTCAAGATCCAAACTCTCCTTACCATCTTCACTGCAGCAAAATTTTAATGTGTGATGCGAGATTTCTCATCAGTGTTTTCTCCTCAGAGCGAGGAAATTCAAAATGGACGATCTCGCTCGCTTCGAAAGACGGTGCCATCATGGACTTCGTTTAGATCTCCTCAGAAATGCGATTGTGAGATCTCATTAATCTATGGAGCGTTTAGACCAAGAACAATTCAAGAAGAAATATCGGCTGGCAAAAGGAACTGTTGTATCAGTTATCAGGGAAATCGGCGACAGCATTAGTGGAACGCGGGACAAAGGGGGGGGGGGGGGACTCCC
>JAHWFO010092009.1:1881825-1902275 GCA_023313115.1 Rhysida immarginata
TCTTTGTATTGTTCAACCAATCACATAATTTGTCCCCCCCCCCCTTTATGTTGTATTTTACGAGCCGGTCGTGTACCAGAGATTGTGTATATAAAGCATTGTAACCCCTCTCTTATGCAGACTTGAGAAAGGCAGGTAATAAAGCCGAAACTAGTCGTCGTTTTTATAATGCAGTATTGTAAAACCTCTATTTTTTTCGTTAAGAAGTACAATACTATGACCATTCCACGACAAAATAAGAGTTATTTTATTGTAATTCATGTGTCCCTTGCTTGATTAATATTGCTTTTCACAAGTCTCGAACGCTCGTACCCCATCGTGGTGCCCTGGGTCGTTGAGTCGGCCCCTCCCACGCGTGTGGGCGTGCACACATTAAAATAGTAATTTGATTAAATATTCAGTATTATAAAATTTTATTACAATAAACATTTTCTTCTCTCGTTTTATAGCTTGGACACAGTATAGTTAGAAATCTAACCTTGCTTTTTCACCTTGCCGATGTCCTAAGGTATCTACTGACAGTCGACACAGATACAGCATGATCCCCTGCAAGGTCCCGAACAGTTTATGACTGGTTCTCTTTCACAGATCGCTTCAAATCAGCGTCATTCAACAGGTCGGGCGGTCTACTGCGTGGCTCATTTGCCGGTCTGTCACTCCCGCCCGGAATTTTCGGAACCAACATTGGACAGTACGTTCGTTTATGGTGCCTACACCGAATACCTTATTGATGTTTCGAGAGGCATTGGATGCTGTGATTCAACCTGAACTCGTAATGCATTACCACACGTAATTTGTATGAAGTCATGACTATCTTCGCTTGGGTTCAAGTGCTATTAAATATCATCAGAGACATGCAAATTTCAGGTAGCTGGTCGCTGATAGGTTTATCTCTAGGAATGTACCACATTATGAGTACTTGGTACTAAACGTGGAAACCGTGCTGAAGCGCGGAACCTACCTCGAAATCCGACATTTGATATGCAACGACCTGATATTATCCCAGCTTTCTGATAGGCATCAATTTTGTCTTTCAGTGCATTCAGGTGTATTTTGGGGATAGGGTATTGCCTAATAAAAATTGGCTTGGTCTGATCCACCTCTAATTCGACCATCACATTTTTGACTCCTGATAGCATTTCGATGTCTTCGGCAAAATTGTCCATATGATATCTGGTGAGTTTATCTAATTGGGATTCAAGAGTAGGGTCAGTGTTTCCTCTTTTGATAGTCAGTTATCATATTTTGGGCCGCTACTATTTCTTTGCTCCGGCTGTCTCTGAATTCAAATTTTGCCATGCCTAAAAAGTCAGTTCTCAGGATACCCTTATTCTTCCTATCATTGAAATCGTGCACAATTAAGCGACTGTTTACAAAGCAAGTATTGCCTGTATTAATGTTGGTCGTTTTGACCTGGTTAATTGACCTAGCATCGTTAATATCTGATAGAATAATGTTCTCTGATTTGCAAGTGATCTTATCGTCAAATGCATTCACTATCCCATCATGTACGAGGTGTATTCAAGTTATAACACCTCTGATTTTCTTTTTCTCAGGACTGGGAACTGATAGAAACATGTGGTTTGTTTTAAAATATGCACACACTCTTTGTGAATGCATGACAGAAATGGCAGCACTGTACGGCTAACAGAACTTTAGCGGCAGCGGCGAGAGTTAGGACTGTTTTTGATACTTAAAATTGTGACGTTTTCATTACAAGACAGCGTGTAATCATTCGTTTTCTCCATTTGCGTGATGTGACACCGATTGAAATTCATCACCAGTTGAGCGAAACATGTCGTGATGGTGCCATGGATGTGCCTAATGTATGATCGTGGGTGCGACAGTTCAAAGAAGGCAGAACGTCGGTTGACAACAAACCAAGACAATCTTGGCCTTGCACCAACTGGTCTGGCGACATGATCAAGAGAGTGGAGAAAGTTGTTTTGGAGGTTCGCCAAATGAGTGTAGAACACATCACCTCCAAAGTTGGCATTTCCGTGAGATCTGCACACAATACTGCATGAAGCCCTGAAAATGCGACGCTGCAGTTTCTTCGTGACAACAACTTTGAAGTGATTTTTCATGCTCCCTATTCATCTGACCTGACTCCTAGCGACTTTTGGCTGTTTCCAAGGACGAAAGACACTCTAATGTGGTCGTACATTTACTAGCCGTGCTGCTATTGCATCTGTGACTGTAGTCAGTGTCTGTTTGTTTTGGTGGTGATTTACAGTCATACACGCCCATTTTAAACCCCGTTGTAATATTCCCCGAGGGTGGGAAATGTTGTCCTTTTGTTGGTAGAGTTTAGTTCGTATCAATCGCGAAAACTGGGAGGTGGAATTATCAGCCTTTCTATTTTGATTGGAGAGTGTTTATTGTTTGTGTTTTGTGAATTATAGATTTTTTTGAGCCTTGACACTAGACCCAAGCATGTTTGTTAAGCGAAACTTTATTAAGTGCCTAAGATCTTGTCATGTTATTTTATTTTTATTGTCAAGTTTATTGGAGTATTGTTGTCTGATAAAGCGAGTTGTCGGAGGCTGTAACAATGAGAATATACGTCACAGGTCTTTTATTATAATAAGGGAGTTTTTCCGAGAAGCTTGACAATCTGCATATTGTTTTTTTTTTTTTGTGTAAAAAAGAGCGGTCGCTATGAAGACTGTTTTTTTTTGAAAAACGCTCTTGTGTTGTCGGCGATGTTGGAACACCGCCATGACGATAAATTTGTTACTTTTATCGGGCGGAAGCTTTGATCTAGTTTGTGATATAGAAAAAAACTTCAGTGTTTATTCGAGAGAAGCCAAGCTAGTTTTATTTTAATCTTTCGTCAAGAGAAATGTGTTTGCCCGGACTTATGTTGTTTAGAGGCGATCTCGAATAATCCGACGGAACAGCGTTCCATGCAGCAGGGGTAAAGCAAGTGTTGTAACGTCTAAGTTAAGAAACCATCATACCTGGAAGGCATCGACTGTTTTGGTGAGATCTTTCCTATACTGTTATTTATTGGATAAGTGCCGTGGGTGTTTCAGTAATGTTCGAACAGCGTTAGTGACGGTGAACGCGTGTATTCGGTGCGCATCCGTGAGCGAGTTTCGCTTAGTGCTGTTTACAGTGGTTTAGCAGAACCGTAATGAACCCTTTAGACTTTGACTGTTCTTCTTAATATAACTCTCCCTGTAGAACAGAGTGATGTCATTATTAAACTAGTATTAATGTATATGCTTATGTTTAATGTAATTGATTTTGCTGGCGCAAGTTCTCTGCAGCCTTTTGTGATTAAATTGCGCTTTGATATATCGAGTGCATAGCAGAAACACTGTGGTTGATTGGTCAGTAGGATCGCGCGAGGTGAGCAGTGCGTATGTGTTGTGTTTAATTCAGTATACAAGGGGTTACTGCCTCCCTCCCTGCTCTGTTGTCATTTCGACTTTGACGCAATTAAGATGCAATGGTCGTTTTGCAAGAGGAAAATTTAAAAGGGAGGCGTGATGCTTTTCTAACTCTCCCGTGATGTGTCATGTGACCTATTGCGAGGTGTTTTCTGGTAGCGCGAAGGCAGAGAGCATGACCTCTGATACATGCACAGGTGCATGGGGTACGATTAGAGATTACCAAGCTGCATGCGTCATAATTGGGAGTTGATAGTTTGCTTATGTGCCCTCGTTGGTATTCAAGGGGTTGTTATTAGTATTTAATGGGACAGCCCTGGGGTCCCTGTTCAGTTTTAGGTGGGAAGTAAAATGAATAATGAGTTGTGCTCATTTTGATGGTACTATAAGTTAATTGATTATCAAATGTTTGTTTTGTTGAACAATAGTTTCTTGGCTTATTATGCCACATTGTTGGGTTGTTATAAGATATGAAAAATGCTTTATGTAGAATAAAATAAAGAGTTTTGTTTCTAATTTATGTGTCCCCTGCCTGGTTTTATTAGCGTACACAAGTCCCGAACCCACGTCCCCCACTGCGTCGGAGTTGGTATTGCCCTGGGTCTTCGAGAAGGCCCCTTCCACGCGTGCGTGGGTGGTTACAGCATCAGCGATTTTTCAGTGATCAAAACAGACCCCTAAATAAGTATTCGCAGTGGCCATGGAATCATGGCATTGCCGTTGTGAAAAACGTGTACAGCTGCAGGGAAATTATGTCGAGAAGTGACACAAGTTTTCCTGTGATAGTTTGTGAGAAAAAAAATTGGAGGTGTTATAACATGAATGCACCTCTTATCAGAGAGACCTCACTACCCGTATCAAAAATCATTGGAATAGCCATGTTCCTATAAATACATCTAGGTAAAGCAAACCATTGGAGCCTCTCTGGGCTAGTACTTCATTTAATAGCATTAGCATGGGTCTGTTTGTAGCTGTCAGACCAGCCCCTACTAGTTTAATGGAAATCATCTCCAGCATCTGCCAGGGCGAGCTCGCTGATGTTGACATGGCTTATGTTGTTTCTTCTCATCCATACTGGCTATCCATGCTTTTAGGTCTTATCGTATTTACCCGAACAGATCCCGATGCCAAATTCAACCCCTCCCCCTTTTTGGTCATTTTCATGAAAAAAACATTCTCAAATTTAAACCGACCTTTATTTTTTCAATGTGCTGATTTTTTAAATTCTCCCCTATTATGCCAACAGTTGGCCGTACTGACCCGCTACAATGTTTTTGTCTAATTACTAACTTTCTTCCGGTTTTTGGACACCCGACTTTTTTTTCCACTGTTCTTTACACTTTTTCCTAATTGATTATTCTGTTTCAAGCTGCTCAGTTTGTTTTTGTTTTCAAATAATTTTTCGATGATTTTTTTTTCAATGAATAGATATGGCTACACCACTATATATAGAGTAAATGTAAAGAAGATACATATCTCATACATTACAAAATAGAAAATTTATTTACAAAACTAAATACATGGACCATAAATTTAAAAAATTAAAAAAATATGTAATTTTATTTTAAAAAAATAACTCCTTTTTAATTCAGAAAAAAATAGAAATAAAATAATATTAAAAACAGTTAAAGTCACCTGATGTGGAGAAATACAAATATTGAAGGAGACGAAACACGGATGAAACGAAGGTCTTGTGGAGTTGATGTAGACGAAACACAGATGAAAAGGTCTTGTGAAGAAATATTACAGGAAAACACAATAAACAGGAGAAGAAAATCTAGATGAAAATCCGATGATCAGTAGCACATTGATAACAAAATTTGAGTGAATAAAAAATAACGTCTTCGGATTTTTATCCCATCTTCAGTTTGTAAACTTTTGAATGAAATTTTAGTTAAAACAATATAATTAAAGACATAATAAAACAAAGAAATCAAAACAATGTGATATTAAAATTGAAAAGGTATTGTTATTCGTATGATTGTTATGAACAGGATAGAGGTATTGGATTGTTGAGAGCAAGGGAAGTGTTATTGTCTAGGTTAAGTGTTATAATTTTAATATTCATTTTTTTTTAGTAGTACGGTAATTTCCATTTATTATTAATTTCTGTAGATGGTTTTTGGCTAAATTGCTTTCATTCAAAATAATGTTGATGATTTCTTTTATTAGTCTTTTTTTGTAATTTATTTCTTTACCAATGATTTTGACTTTGTTCCAATCTGGATATTGACTTTGGCTAATACAGTGGTTAACAAGATGATTGTTTTTAATATTTATTTTATTTCTGTCTTTTTTTTTTTTTTGAATTAAAATGGAGATATCATTTTTTAAAAATAATTATACAGAATTCAACTCCTACTCTTATATATTATATAATTTTGTTATTCACTTTATTCATCACTTGAAGACTTTTCTTCATCTTCTTCTTCCCATAAAATGTCGTCTTCAGTGCTGCCGTCCATGTTATAAGAAACACTGTAATTTTTGAATCCTTTACGAATAGATTCATTGGAAATACCATTCCATGCAATGCTGTTCCATTCACCTAATTGTGCAACAGATGTTTTTGTTTATTTATTTTTTGGTAATAAAGTGAATAAGCCAGAAATATGGGCAAGATGGTAGCTAAAAAAAACAGGAAACCTCTGTTCCACTGGAAAATAATTTGATAACATTAAATAACAATAACAAAAATATAAAACAATAATAATACAAACACGTATGTATATTACGAGAGCCAACCCCTCTTCGTCAGCGAGTACAGATAGGAAGTGAAGTTAGAATAGTTTGGAAAAGCCCTTTATATATGTTATCATCAATGTGTGAAATCTGGCAATCTACAGAATGTCTAGGAAATGTGTAGAATGCCTAAAATCAAATATCAAAGTCTATATATAAAAAGAAGCATGTTTGTGGGTGGGTTTGTTTGTTTTTTATACAAATCTACAGTTTTATTGCGATCTTGATGAAAGTTTGCATACTTGACCTTCAAAGCATGAGGAAGGTCACTGTCTACCTCAGATTTCGGAAAAATAATAAATATCGATAAGAACTCGATATTCATGGTTATGGCAAGGCATATTAATGAGAAATATCTCATGACCAACAATGCAAGGCAAAGTTTGTACAACAATAGGTATTAACAATGGTATCAGCACGCAATTCACAAACACACTGCATGGACCAACAATATACGAGGGTGGGCTGAAAAGTAATGCCTCCATGGCTGTAACTTTTTTATTTTTTAACCGATTTTCAAAATTCTTTTTGTATCTGATACTCACATTTCTCCTCTATGTAATGCACTATTCACTTTTCGACATAGTCCCCATCCCTTTCCACGCATTGTACCAACGCGTGACTAGTCGGGTGAACTCGTCGGAGGAGAATTCCAGGGTTGTTGTCGATACCAAGACCGAACGGCAGGTTTCACCTCATCGTCAGAATGCAACTCATGTCCCTTAAGGTGCTCTTTCCTCTTTGGGAAGTGGTGAAAGTCGTAAGGTGCAAAGTCTTTCATTTTTGAACTGCAGTTTTTCATCTTTGAACTGTAGGCGCTGCAACCCCCTCTGATGTGTGGCAATCGTGTGCAGACGGGCGTTCCGTGCTGCAGAAGAGGATCCGAAGCTGCCATTCAATCCTCGTGTCGATGAGAATCCCGGAATTCCTCTCCGACGGGTTCACCCGACTAGTCACGCATTGGCACAATGCGTGGAAAGGGATGGGGACTACGTTGAAAAGTGAATAGTGCATTAGATAGAGGAGAAATGTGAGTATCAGATACAAAAAGAATTTTGAAAATCGGTTAAAAAATAAAAAAGTTACAGCCATGGAGGCATTACTTTTCAGCCCACCCTCGTATATCTCATGACCAACAATGCAAGGAAAAGTTTGTGCAACAATAGGCCCATCGTGTTCGCATCAACAATGGTATCAACGTGCAATTCACCAATAACAATGAGCACAAAATGATGACGCAATATGAATAAGTTTCAATTTGTAACAATGCATAGAATTCCTGGTATTCAGGCTTTTCTTAGAAAAGAGAGTTCTTAGTACTTAACAATTTCTTGAAAATCTTTAAAAATGATCAGTAACTGGAGATAATGGAGAGTTAGCAGACTATTGAGAAAGAGTGGAAAGACGACAGAGGAAGCACTCCTTTAGCTCCGTGCTGTATTGAGCAAATGGGAAGCAAGTAAATAGAAGAATCGGCGACCACTAGACTACACAAAGTGATGAATGGCCAAGTCTTTCTTCAAGACATCGAGAGAAGAAAGGGAATTGCAACAACATCAAATGTACATCTGAAGCAAGATTACGTGAGTAAGAAATTATTTAGACTAGCAGTGGCATCCTTGGAGAGGTCCAGCCATTGTGAGCCTTTAAAAAAATTTTTTCGAATTTTCATTAAGAATTTTTACTGTATTAATTCTAAGCGTTTTCATGTGTTTATTTTTAACATATTGCAAAATTTAATTTAATTTTTTTAGATTGTTCTGTTTACCTACAAGTGTAATTATCCCGGGCAACGCCAGGTACCTTTGCTAGTATAAAATAATTATTTTATACATTGCCTAGACATTGTATACTTTATCAGGTTGCCTGCCGTCGAAGTACACTCACATGCCAAAAGTCATGGGATAGCACCTAATAACGTGTGGGATCTTCTCTAACCCGGCGAAGTGCCACAGTGCGACATGGCATTGATTCCACATGTCTGTGGAAGACATCTGAAGACATTGTCAACCATTCTGACTGGAGAGTATCCCACAATTGCCCATTACGGAGCCACCACCAGCTTTCTCAGTGCATGCTTGACAACTTGGGCCCATGGCCTTCGTATCAGCTGGAATCGAGACTCATTAGACCAGGTCACACATTTCCAGTTGTCAAGTGTCCAGTTGAGGAGTTCATGGTCTCAGGAGAGACGTTGCTGATGATGTCTTGTTGTTAGTAAGGGCTCTCGTGGGGGTCTTCTGCTTCCATATCCCATGGAACCAGATTTCATTGCGCAGTTCACATCGATACAGCTCTAATATCATCCTGGTTCAAATCTGATGTCATCTGACGTAGTGTCAGTTGCCTGTTAGCGGTGACCATCCTACTCAGACACTTTGGTCCCGTTCATTGAGAAGGTGTGGTCGACCACTGCCTTGTCCATGGCGGAAGGTAATGCCGTCAAGTTGGTACTCTCGGTAGACTCTTGAAACTGTGGTAGACAGTATCTTTCACAAAGCCCCAAATAAAAAAATCTAATTGGGTTATGTCTGGAGACCTTGCAGTCCAGGAAATGAGCCCTCCTCTGCCTGGAAATGTCGTCCAAAGCTTTCCTAACGATCAAGAACAAAAAAAACAAAAAAAATTTATGTGTGTGAACATTATGTCAAAAAATGTGATGAAAGTTGTAAAGATCATTTTGGAACACCCTGTATAACTTTTTCATATTTATGTATACAGATAATAAAATAAACATTTGTATCCCCGCAAAGGACTTGCAATTGTGACAAGTCAGGCCCTCCAGTAAGAATTGGTAACACGACCCTCAATCAGGTATGTGCTAGGGAGCAGGTATGTCAAGGGTTCGGGACCAAACAATTAGGGAAATACTGACACAGTGATCGGTTGTAGTATAAAAAAAAAAACAGAACAATTTATTCTTAGTAATCCTTATAATTACAGTAGAACCTCGTTTTTACGAATTTCAGGGGACCAATAATATTTATTCTTAAAATCCGAAGTTCATTATAAAAAAAAACCTTTCCCCCCCCCACCCAAAAAAAACCCCACGTAAATAGGCACTGAATTTTTAATAGGCAGTATTTTTAATACAAATAGGCTTGTACATTAAGTATTAGAATTGTTTCTGATGCATATTTGAAGTTATATCTTTATTTAAGTAGTTTAAAAATTCAAAAAACTGTCAAAAATATTGTCTGGTACATTTATTAGTTGCATACAGATGTTTTTTAGAGTTTCTAAGGAGCTTTTAATTTGTGAGGGTGTTGCTTTGAATGTCGTATTTTCCAGTGATCTTCATGTTATTCTTCGCCGCCATCTTTGATAAGATCGCAAATTTCGTTATCGTTTAACGTCGAAGAAGTTAAAACTTCCGCATCAATATTAACAAACTCGGAGAATTTAGATCGAAAATTCGGCTTACTTTTCAGGATTTCCCACTCTTCAAATCCTTCAAATTCGCTATCATCATCTTCAGGTGAGACTGCAAGTTCAGTTTCACTTTCGTTGCATAGAGAGCACTTCTTTGCAAAGAGCAAGCACTTTTTCTTTCTAGGCTCTCTAGTTACTTATGGCGCCCTATGTTGGCGACGGTGGAAAATAGTCCACAGTTAATCATCGATCACGACGGCGATAACATAGGCCAAATGAACAAAATGCAACCAGGCCGCTCACGCAAAAAATTTTCACTTTAGTAAAATTTTTTACTACCAATTACAACTTCTAACTTTGTAAAATCCGAATTTCGTCGTAAAAACAGTTCGTAAAATTAAAAAGTTTATTATATGGAAATTACAGGAGGGGGTCGGGATTTCAGAATTACTTCGTAAAATCCGGAATTTCGTAAAATGCGAGTTCGTAAAAACGAGGTTCTACTGTACAATGACACAGTTTTAGTTAACCAAACATTACTTCCGCACCCGCCGGGGGGGGGGGGGCTTCGTAAAATGCAACTTACTCAAACTCGCTTGCCTTGCGCTGAGCGATGCTCATACTTAATAAATGAACTGGCACACCAACACATTGGCAGTTTGGACGGCACTGCAAAACATCATGCATCTGTTTAAATGAGGATGGGAAAAGGAATTCCCTCCCAGGGCTGTCGTATCTGAAACAACCACTCCGTGCCTCCAAATAAGTATTCCTCACCAGTAAACGCACTCAGGTGCACAGCACCTCCTTTAAAGAGCAACAAGGGGGAAGGTACGGTAACTGCTCTTGGCAAGCACAGAAGCTAAGACGTGGCAGCCACTGGCGAGTTTCCAAGCTGCACTGTTGCCGACCTGTATGTTTAAAACCTGTGCTCAAAAGCGGAGGGTGCAATCGCGTTCCCCCATATCATCTAGCCATGTTCGTTATCATGCGAACGAATGCTTTGGGTGCAATTAGCTTATTACTTCTAAAATTCTATGCATAATAAGTCTAAATACAGTGTTTCTTCTAAAAAAGAAAAGTCAAAGCGGCACAGAAATTCTTCCACACAGGTGAGGTTTTCCTATAATTACACAAGGGTGTAGCATAGAGAGGAGATGCGTCTTTATCCGACACCCTCGACGGGAGGCTCGAAGACTCAGGTTAAATTATGCACACTCAGTGCTCCAAACACTGTTTCTCACGACGATGATAAAAAAAATAAAAGGATACTCACCGGAATTGCAGCATTCCATGTATTTTACTGGCATTGACATAATTTGTATACGCTTGTCGCTCCGGGCATACGGGAATCCTGATGCACGTTTGGACATCATCAAATTGCTGGCTTCTCACAAGGGCTGATGCTCTGCATTCTATTCCATCGGGCTTTAACAAAGTTTAAGTCGTTCCAAAATATCCAAGCAAAACTTTACATGATAAATAAAGACTAAATATCAATAGATTAATTAAACTGAAATGCATATTGATGCTATAACTCCACGGCCATGGCGTTCGAAATTGACAAACAAAACAACACGCTAGTTGGCAAAACGCGTCCGCTCGGCACGGGAGTTAAAGCCAAGAGCAAAAACGAACCTTTTACAACAACCAACAAAAATACGCAACCTGCGCATTTCTTCTCTGAATTTTGTAACAATCCTCACTCATACTTCATTCAAACAATACCTCAATTCAACAACTGAATTCACAAAACACCATAACAAAGGATAACTTTCATTTTAATCGTAAAACACGTTTTATTACAACATAATGTATACAATAAACGCTAACGTAAACCAATATCAGCAAATACACGACGCAAGCTTGCACACCCCCTCCCAAAACACATTACGTTCACGGGCGGACTAATTACACAATTACAAACAAAGATAAGCTATTAAGAATAACACATGTCCCTCGCCGGGCCCATATGCCACTCCAACTGACATTGGAATGTCACACAGTTACTCTTGATGCTGCTTCATGGAACAATCGCAGAAGTCTTCATTAAACAAAGCAAACAACGACTTCAAAATTTTTAATGCTAGAAAAAATCCCATTCAGATAAAAAATAAAACATACAATAGCTACATTCAAAAACTCCATGCTAGTCATGTTAAGCATGTCATGTTGCTAAAAGCTGACGTCTCTTCCTGCACAAAGTGTATCCCAAGTTGCAAAATGCCTAGCATGGAGGATGGGCTTTTTTTCATGTTAGTTCTCTAGCATAATACAGTGAAACTCTGATAACTCGAAATTGAGGGGACCAAGAATTTACTTCGAATTATCTGAGTTTTGAGTTATCCAATCTTGTCAAAACTTTTTTAATTTTTTTTTATAGAAATTCATGCAATGAGAAATTAACAGAGTACTTATAAAATAAACAACGCTATATATTATAAAGATATTTTATTTTATTTTTACCTTATTAAAGCTTTTTATAATATTTCGTAAGCGTCGTTTGTTTAGACATGTTTGCAATATTTTTATTTACATGATTGTGAAAACGGTAATAAATGTTGAACATTTCATCAGGTGTTTCGCTTTGTCACATCAAATGTCTTTTCAAGATTTCTAACGATTCACACATTGCTTTCGCGGTAAGTGCAACCATTTCTTCGGTAGAATCGTCTTGGTCATTGCCATCGGAATCACCATCTTTATTCCCTGTGACATCATTTACGATCGCTTCGTCAGAAAGAAATTGTTCAGTAATAATATCATCGTCCACAGCGACAAATTCGGCGAACTGAATGTCAGATTAAAGCTGCCTATAAGCATCCTTGCTTCGAATGATCTCCCGTTCATCAAAACCATCAAAATCAGGATCTGTGTTTTCCTCTGCGTTATAACTGACAACAAAACCGGCTTTACGGAAGGAATTTTCAATCGTTTTCTTTGAAATTAATCTCCAGGCACTGGGAAGATTAATTTCAACATTCTTAATCTTTGATAATGTTGTTTTTGGCATCTAAAACATTCGGATTGAGTAATTGCTTGTTGTCATCAATAGACTGCAATATCTCGCGTACTAAATTCTTTCTGTAATTTACTTTAAGGACCTTAATTATGCCTTGATCGAGCGGTTGCAAGCAAGATGTAGCATTTGGCTGGAAAAACTTTAATGTCAAATTGCTATACATCCTCTCTGCTACGTTGTAGCATTGTTCGAAAATTTCTTTTGTCATCCACGCACGCTTGTTGTAAAAATACTCGCAAGGCTGAGTTTTAATGTTCTTGAAGCATCTTGGCTTGCCAAATTTTCCTGTCACAAATCGGTTTCAGACAATCGGAACCATCCAAATTACAGCATAGGAGGATGGTGATTCGTTCTTTGCTCAACTTTCCTCCGGAACATTTTTCACCTTTGAAGTGGAGAGTTATCGGGAAGGCATTTGAAAAACAGGCCGGTCTCATCAGCGTTGTAGATATCACAGGCCTTGTAACCCTCTACAAGCACCGGGAGAATTTGTCGCTGCCATTCGTCAACCATTTCGTCATTGACAGAATTTGCTTCGCCCGAGATCGTTAGAAAAACAAGTCCGTGTCGCTGTTTGAACCGATCCAGCCACCCTTTTGAAGAAATAAAAGTCTCATGATTTAACTGCTTCACAAAATAATTTGCCTTCTCCTTCACTAATACACCGTTAATAGGAATGTTCATGGATCTAACCTGGTTGACCCATTTCAGCAATGCTTCCTTGACGTCTTCATAAGTCCCTGTCCTCGTTCTTTTCCTATTACGGCAAGTGGATGATTCGGAATTTTTTAGGATCGTCGAAAGTGTGGATAATGGAATGCCGAAATCCTTCACCGCATCGCTTTTCTTCACATGAGGTTTTTCGGCTGTTTTCAAGATCTCTAGTTTCTTCTCGATTGTTAATGAATTGCATTTTCGTTTTGTTGATGCCATCTCAAGTCACGGTATGTAAAGTACATGTACTGTATCTCTAAGTGACACTGTCTCAAGTCTCAGGTGCGTCTTTACGTGTACAGTAATGTACAGTACTGTGGTGACGATACTCGCGGCAAGGTCAACCGTACAGTACAGTGTACACTTACGCAAACAAAAAAAAAAATCCCTCAAATTTTTGAGATAAACTGGTTTTGATTTTACCCAAGTTTCTAGAAAATAACATGTACAGTAATTTTACTGTAATTTTTAAAATGGTGTTATTCTGAAGAGCAATTAAAATGGGTTTAAAATTTTTAAATCGTAAGTTGCTTTCACGTGACAACTGCCATGCGGTCATTGGCTATCGGCAATTCAATTTCGAATGATTTCAGGAATTTTAAATGAATACAAATTATTCCGAAGGGTATTAAAAGAGAATTATGACAGTTTTATTTATACAGTAGTCAATTATTTATACAATTTTATGTAATACAGTGTAGAGCCAATACAATGGAAGCTTATAGAAAAAAAATTCTTTCCAGTTAACTGGGTTTTTAATAAAAATCACTTTCAGTAAACGGGGTGAAAAAACATGTAATTCTTTGTCTACGGGTTGGGACTCAAATAAATTTCGAATTAAGCGGGATTTCGAGTTAACAGAGTTAGAGTTAAGTGGGTTCCACTGTATTGACGTGCATGCGCAATGTGGCTTTCCTCATCTCTCTCATGAAAAGCTGTAATGGCGGAAAAACGTCGCTTCGCTAAATATTTTATAGTTATACAAATTAATTGCACCAACATGCCATGAATAATTAATGCAGAAGGAATTCTATTTGTTCAAGAACATCGGTTATGAACCAAAACAAGAAACAAAGTTATTTTTGATAATCACAGAAGATTGGGTCAGCATTAGAGTGCCTATCGCTAAAAGCTCCACTATCCCCATCTGGCGGTAAAAATTGTAACCCTGATCGTAATTAGGATTTTGCTGTATGAAAACGTGGATTTGTCGATAAAGCTTGATTCACCTTGAATGTGTATAAAATGATCATGATCATGAATTGTAGTAGTGTGAAAAGCTTCACCAGTTAGCAACTTTTTTTCGAATAGGCCTGGAGTCATTGATTTAGCTACGTTTATGCTCGATTTCTATGCTGCCTGCTCGCTATAACTGTGCATGCCGTGTGCCAATCGTGCTCTAAAACAACACGTGTTCATTCAAAAATTACCTCTAGCACGAGTCGTGCTTTAGCTGAACACGACACGCTTAACACAACCATCACAGAGTTTTTGAATGGAGCTACTGTATTCCCAAGCGATAGACTTGCAGTCGTTGTTGATGCTGCTTCACGGAACAATTGCAAAATTCTTCATTAAACAAAGCAAACGTCACAATTTTTAATGCTGGCAAATATCCCATTCAACTCCAGGTAAATTGAGTTTTAAAATAAACTACAATGGAAAAGAAGAAAGAAAAAATAAATCCTTTCTTAGCGAGCACCTCGAAGCCAAGAGAAACATACTTGCAAATTTCAAGTTTGTAGGCTCCATAGTTATGGAGATTTCGTGACGAATGAATGAATGAATGAATGAATGAATGAGTGAGTGAGTGTAGCATTTTTTCACTCTCTTTTATATAATAGTATAGATACAAGGTAGGATCAAAAAGTAAGGTAACAACTGCCCTATAAATGAACCACTATATGCTAGTAACTCTTTGTTTTTGTGTGTTGTAGGTATTGATGGGTAGTATCCCTGGTGACTGCTAGAGAGCAGCACGGTGACGCTGTTGCAGATAATCGCAGTTCGAAGATGGCAGGGCTATTGGAAACATGGTCAAATATGGTGATAAGGTTTCTGCATGCGAAAGGGAAGAAACCAGCCGAGATCCATCGGGAACTTGTGGAGGTGTATGGCAACAACGTGTTATCGAGGAAACATGTGTGGTGTTGGTGTAGGGAGTTTGATAATGGGAAGACTGACATCACTGATGAGCATCGAAGTGGCAGACCGTCAACGTCTGCTAGCGACCAGAACATTTGTCAGGTGGAGGGAATGATTAGGGAGGATAGGCGAATCACACTGTCACATTGCAGAGGTACTGAACATTTCGTATGGTTCCGCTCACAGTATTGTTCACAACCATAGGGCAATACCTGCCACACGTCTCAGAAATCTCATTTCGCCCGCTTGTACCAGTGATCACGCTCTTTCGGTCACTACCCAAGCCTCATGACCATAGGTGAGAATGGGGACAAAGGTAGATTTGAAGACGGAGAGCTTGGCTTTGTTACCCAGCTTGCGTTTCATTACCATGGATCACCACAGTTCACACCACTTAATTTGATATTGGTAATGAAATTCTGTAATGTGCGTTTCTTTCTATATTGCAGTAAACCAAATATTAGGTTTAGTGAATTTAATTAAAAGGTTCAACTTAAATTTGTTTACTTACAGAAGCTGTTCCTACGTCCTCTAACAGTGAGAGGCTACGACATTGATGTCCTACATTGATGACAGAGGCTACGTCCTATCGTGCCATTGCCTGTGTATCTGTGCAGAGCCATAGCATGCACTATTCAGCCATTCGCGAGATAATTGGCCTGAAATTTGGGCGCCTGAAGAGACACACCTTATGTACGCTTTGTGCACATGATTTGTTAGCAGCAGCGGTAGCGCAACGGTAAAGCGTGTGCTCGCCATCCTGTAATTTTTTGTGGGTTTTTGGTTCAAGTCCCAGCTGGGGAACTTTTTTTTCAGAATTCTGCATAACGTTTTTTTTTTTCATTCCTTACTAATAATCACGATTAAAAATACACTTTTATTTACTTTGTTTGTCAAGATTCTTTTTTTAAGTAAGTTACAAAAAATTGCGCTTTTATACCTTTTTTATTAACAACAACAATTAAAAAAAAACATTATTTACTTTATCAGGTATAAGAACATGCTGTGTTTATACCTTTATTAACTGTAAAAGAAGAAACTTGAAAAAGTAAATGTTTTTTTCATTGTTATTATTAATAAAAAGGTATAAATGCGCAATTTTTTTTATAACTTACTTAAAAAAAGAATCTTGACAAACAAAGTAAATAAAAGTGCATTTTTAATCGTGATTATTAGTAAGGAATGAAAAAACACCGTGCAGAGTTTTGAAAAAACACCTTGGCCGGAACTTGAACCAATAACCCGCATAAACTTACGGGATGGCGAGCGCACACTTTACCGTTGCGCTAGTGCTGCTGCTAACAAACCATGTGCGGCACGCTTCAGGCGCCCAAATTTCAGGTCAATTACCTCGCAAATGGCTGAATAGTGCATGCTATGGCTCTGCACAGATACACAGGCAAGGGCCCTCTACGTATGCGCCAAGTCTCACCTGAATCCGTTTCCCCAATGTCGTAGCCTCTCATTGTTAGAGGACATAGGAACAGCTTCTGTAAGTAAACAATTTTAAGTTGAACCTTTTAATTAAATTCACTAAACCTAATATTTGGTTTACTGCAATATAGAAAGAAACGCACATTACAGAATTTCATTACCAATATCAAATTAAGTGGTGTGAACTGTGGTGATCCATGGTAATGAAACGTAAGCTGGGTAACAAAGCCAAGCTCTCCGTCTTCAAATCTACCTTTGTCCCCATTCTCACCTATGGTCATGAGGCTTGGGTAGTGACCGAAAGAGCGTGATCACTGGTACAAGCGGGCGAAATGAGATTTCTGAGACGTGTGGCAGGTATTGCCCTACTAGATTGACTGCATAGCATCACAATAAGAGATTCTTTAAGTGTTGAGCCGCTACTTCTCCGTATTGAGATATCTCAGTTACGTTGGTATAGCCACGCGATACGGATGCCGCAAACTGGTCTTCCTGCACAGTTATTTTCCAAGTGAGTAAGAGACCAAGGGGTCGGCCTAGAACTAGGTGGCTAGACAACATGGAGAATCTGGGTTCAAGTCGCTTGAGAACGTGCCTGATGGCAGAAGAACGCGATCGCTGGAGATCCTCCATAGGGCTGCTGCCCCCGCGACCCTAACGGATTAGCGGGTTTGAAAAGTAAGTAAGTAAAATATTAAGTAAATTACTACTGGACAAGATTAGACAACACACACGTTTTGCGTACTTTATTTTCGCTGTTCAAAAATTGTTCTCTAAGTTGTCACCTCGAACTGGAAGCATAATATGTTCTTAGCAGCTCATATGCATCCCTCTGGTCTGGATTTGCTACTATCAAAAATCCATGTTGTCAATTATCACAAGACTGGGAACAAATATACCCAAATTAAAAATAAGTTAATTAAATTAGGGTGGAACCCATCCCCTCTTAAAATCTATAGTAACATAGTTATTAAAAGTCTACTGGGGGGCCAAAAGTCTATTACCACCCATACAATTTCGAAATGAGTGGAGATACAACATACCTGTTGCAGGCAACATATAGGAAGTTAGGTAGGGCCTAAACAATAATGATGTTAAATTTGATCTTTGACCTCAAATTTTGCACCTTGCAACTATGACATTCCATGTCAGTTGGAGTGGCATATGAGCCCGGCGAAGGGCATTATTATCATTATTATTTTAATATTATTCTTTGGTGATTAGCTTTTGTTTTTTAATAAGTGTAATTAATCCTCTCCTTCTAGTAAATTTGTTTTCGTATTATCTGTATTGGGTTTACTTGCGTGTGACTTGTTAGGGTAGCTTGTGTGTAAGGGGGGGGGGGTTATTTATTGGTGCGTTATTTTCTTTGTTTTAATTTACGGTTTCGTCTAGCTTTCGTTGAATTTGGTTTATTATAACAAAATGTACTTGTTGGTTTTGCTGGTCATTTTCCCAGTATTTTTGATGCGTGCTTGTGATTGTTGTAAGCACTGATTGAATGCGTTAATTGTTTTCCTCTGTTGGGAGCTGCGATTGTTGGGAGCGATACGTAGAAGATCGCCTCAGCTTCCAACAGAGGATTGTGTCGATAATTTCTGAGAAGGAATGCATGGAATTGCGTGTCGTCTGGTTTTCTTGTAAAAAGTTCGTTTTTTTTTAATGCCGTATGTCTTAGAACCAAACTGACGTAGATTTACAGCGGACATTTTGATAGTTTCCTGTTTTGTAATGCTGTAACTATGAACGCACAGTATTTAAGTAAGTTTATTTTAATAAGTTTCAATTGGATTATCATAATCGGCAAAGTACAGAATTATGGAAGAAGGTTATAGCGTGAATTATCTGACTGAGTCCGTGAATTTGGAAGACAGAGCACCGCCTGAGGAGGGATGACTAACGATTTAATGACCGTCGAGAGCCATTTCCCCGGCATACACGGAGCGAGATGCCCTACAACAGAAGTCGAATATGGTAATGTTTGTGAAGTGATTCAAGTTTGGTGAGTGATCTTTTCGATTACTTTCTCAATGTGAAGAGTTGCATTTCGAGGTGCTAGTGTACTTTGTAGCAACCTGGTCTTCGAGCCTCCCGTCGTAAACACAGGTTAGAGCCACGACGCCCTCTTATGCTGCACTCTTGTGTTAGAAAGCAGTCATCGCCCTAAACAATAAAACTCCCACGCCGATTGACTTGTGTGTTGATTGATAAAATGCTGTATTTATACTTACTTAGTTAATAATTTCATAGTAACAAAAAGTTAAGTGCACCCTCTGCACTAGCTATTTTAGAGACAAGCGCACGCATCATGGCAGTTATCCTCGAGTGGAGGGACTGCTCTGATTTCCCTGCACCGTATGTTGTTCGGCATGGAGATTAATTTTCCTGTTTTGGCGGTGGTGCTGTTTCGGAGCCTCGCCAGTGGCTGACGGGTCGAAGTTTTCGTGCTCACCAAGAGGAGTTTCTGTACCTCCCCCATGTGTGCGCTATAAAAAGAGGCATACATAACGTCTGAATGCGTGCGTTAAAAGGAATATTTAATTCGGGGGTGCGAAGCTGTGGTTACGGCTCGTCAGCCCTGGGAGCATATACCTCCTTCCATTTGCATTTAGCAATGCCTGATGTTGTGCTGAATGGCCTTTAAGCTAGTGCATTGGAGTGCCAGCGCATTCGTTAACATGAGCGTCGCTCAGTGCATGCCTGGTGAAACGTAATTTTAGCGGAATAGTTCGAAGCAGCCCCGTCGATATTAAGTCAGTTTATGATATCCAGAATTTATGTTTGTTAGGATAAATAAGATTAGTAGATCAATGAGAATAAAACATTTATTTTTGTTTGCCAACTGAGTGTTGTGTCAAATTGCCCCTTTTTCTGGTTTCGAACTTTAGCAACCCCACTACCCAGCTCCGATCTGTTGACGGTGTTGTTAATTTATTCATAGAGGGGGTGGGGGAACGCTACACAACCATTACAGGTACAGAAAACTTTCCAATTTTACAGTTGTAGAGCTCAAAAAGATTCAAAGTAAGCGTAAAAATAAACCCACTACAACAAAATGAAATTTCTGTGTTCAAGGTGTATGGCACTGTACCAACATCAGTAAATGATTTGAAACAACAAATTCAGCAGGCTTGTACAGACATAACACCCATCATGATTTTAAATGTGATGGGTTCTGTGAAATACCGTGCACAGTTGTGCATTGCTGCAGAATGACACCACATTAAAGGCCGGTTCCCATAGCTCCGACTGGTCGCTACTACTGGCCACTACGACTACGACTGCGATTGAGAAGCCCGATTTGATAAGCGTCGACGCAGTCGTACTCGATTATCGGCAGAAGGTTCCAGTTCCCATAGGCGCGATTTGCAATCACGATCTAACACTGCGCATGTACGGATTGGATGAGAGCCTCTTGTCGAGAGAGAATAAACATGGCATCTAGTTTATCGATACGTTGGCGAGCGTGTTTTCTTACGTTGTGTACAGCTTTAAAAAAGCCGTATACCCCCTTAAAAATTATCAAATAATAAAGAGGGGAATAGTTATACATTCATCTGTGATAATTTATTTGAGATTTCTCAACACACAAAGGCAAGAGCATGGGAAATCACACCGACGAT
>JAHWFO010092009.1:1902675-1915020 GCA_023313115.1 Rhysida immarginata
AAAAAAAAAAAAAATCAAAATATTTAAAATAGAATCTTCTATGGAATCAAGAAAAGGATTCAAATTAAAAATATTTTCGAATTATATAATTAATTAATCCTTAGAATGTGTAATAAAAAATTTAATTTTCAAATTGCATCAATTTTTTTTATCAAAATTATATTGAAAATAATGGAATTACAGCCATGGAATAATTATAAATTTTTATGCGCTGGTGTGTTTCTCTAGCTTACTATATCATTTAGATTTATTACGAATTTATTTATGATATAAACATTTTGATGCAATTTAAATAAAGATTTTAGTTGCACATTTTAGATTCATTGCTTTACTCACGTTGTATTGCACTGTATATAGTTAGTTATTTAAAAAGTTCTCTTTACAATAAAAGGTTTTTTTTAATACCAATAAACTAACTTAACTTTCGTCCTGATACAAAAACTCTTGTGAGGTGGAATTTTTTAATTAACTAAATATTTACACATTTTAATTATATATTTCAAAAATATTTGTATTAGTTTCTGATCGAATCCAAATTTTCTAGACATTTTATAAATATTTGTTATTTCTTAAAAAATTAGAATATTGATTAGTAAAATAATGCGTTTAAACAGCTCAACTGATGCTACATTTTACTAATATTTATAACCAATACTATCTCAATGTCTCTTTTTAGTTAATTGAATTTTAAATTTGTAATTCTGAATAAAGTCTGATCGATTATGGGTAAATAAACTTTGCTCATTTCGATAATTTTTTTAAAAACAATTCTTTTATATAAATTATGACTTCCTCAACATTCATTGATTATTAACATTTTGCGAGTTACAAAAATCACATTTTTATTGTCATGTAAGCATTCACAGATGGGTTCCCTTCACAGTTCCAAATAGATCGATCCAATACAATGATCCACGTGACCGAAATCGCAGGATCGGACCTAGAAAAGTTTGTACGGTTCAAACTACTGCGACTGACGATTTGTAGTTGCGATTTCAGTCGGGCATACGAATCGGAGCTAAAAATCAGAGGATAAGAAAATCGGTTTCCATAGGCTCGACTCAGTCAGATGCGATTATCGCATGATCGCACTTAAAATCGGAGCTATAGGAACCAGCCTTAAGTGCTACGGAGGGTTGATTCAGATAAAAAGACGACTTTGCAGTTCTGTTACGATGGTGTAATACCATGGTGCCACCATCGCTTGTGTTCGATGTGAGAACCACGTTGTTGGACTGTCGCCCGGCACCGTGATTTCCACTGAAGTAGGCCGAGTTTGAGGGACTCCATGGTAAGTTCGTTCCACACCTGCTGACACACTTTTCATAGCCCATCAACGGTTCTTGGTCGGCGACTTCCGAGCCGTCGTTTCAGGAGACCAAAACCATAGAAATCCATCGGTGATGCGTCAGGAGATTTTACAGGCACATGAGAGAAGGGAATAACTTGTATGCCCGTCTCCTGTTCCATCTTCCTGTAGTAAGCCACAGATGACTTGGCAGTGTGGCTTGATGCCTTGTCCATGTGGATTCAA
The DNA here is from genome assembly GCA_023313115.1 of Rhysida immarginata. NCBI lineage: Eukaryota > Metazoa > Arthropoda > Chilopoda > Scolopendromorpha > Scolopendridae > Rhysida > Rhysida immarginata. Next base: position 1,904,210 of record JAHWFO010092009.1, read on the forward strand.
ACTTTTGATTGCTCACCAGGGTACAGATGTGGGGTATCCTGCCGATATATGTGGTCCATTACATTACTCTGGAAGTAAGCTGCGCTAATTTTACAGTTTCCAGGATTTTCTTTCAGCACTTCAGACCGAATTTCTCGCACCACCTGAGCTGGGCGTGTTGACTGGGGCTTGTTTCTGGTCTGCTTCTCTGCTCGTCCACATTCATTAGATGGTCGCAATTTGTTCTTTTTGATTATTCAACCCACAGTAGCTTTGGATACCACAATACCATTTCGTTTGCATAATTCCACAATGCACGAAAGACTGAAGTTAGCGTCGGAAAGGCCAAACATATACCCTTCCCAAAAAGCTGTGATTTTGGAAGCCATGTTTCAGCACGAAATGTCCCAAATAACAGCAACAAGTGTATACAAAGCTAATCCCCATGAATAGTGGACGAGTCATGCAAATCACATTCCGTCAAGGTCATACGCGGCGTTTAAAGTCTTCTCTTTTTATCTGAATCAACCCTCCGTAATCTTAAAGGGCAACTGACACGAAAAATGACCTATCAATTTTATTTTTTTATAACATAAAGGACCATTAACTAACTCTAATTCGACTTGTAAAATTTTTACAACTTACGTAGTTTTTTTAAATATAATTTTTTTAAGCTTCGCCTCGATTCACCGCCAGGGCATGACGTCACACAGGAGAATCGTCTTGGCTATCTAACATAGAATACCTCATCATCGTTTTTCTTTTTCGATTATTTTCTATCCTTCATTTTGGAAAATCCAAACAAAAAAAAAGAGATCCACTTACATTGGAATGTTCCTTATTGCATTAGCGTTATTTGGGTTCAAATTTGCAACAAACTTGAATTTTAGTTTATTTTTCATTATTTGATTAATATATGTGTCGGTTTCAAATGTTCAAGTAAAAGTTACAAGATTTAAAAAGTGAGCAATTTATACATGAACTGTGGCCTTGGCCTTCTCATCTTGTTTCTCATTTTTTACTTTTGTTTATATTTTATATCTTTCCCAATGTGTGACAATTATATATAAGGGGCACATATATATCGTTAAATCAATTCATATTTACATATTTAATCAATTGTCGATTGGTTTGTTAACATGCCTTATTACTGATTAACAATTAGACTTGTCAGTTTATATATTAATAATGTGTTTATAACATTCTCTTATGTATTTACTTGGTTATAATGATTTCGCTCTCCACCCGTATATGTTTCTCACACCGGTGTCAATTTCTCTTACGATCGGGATGAACCTGTGCCCATAAATATATCTAATTATAAATATTGGTTAATGTTCACTTCTGCACATCGCGCGATGACTGATCATGTGACCAAGGAAAGAATTTATTTGAGTTTATTTTTTAAAGACTGAGGGGCTGCGCCCACCAACCAACCCCCCCCCCCCCACTCCTCTAACGAACTGATATATATAACCTTCATGAAACTACTATACCTTAACACATATACAAACACATGCCTACATTAAGGGAAAAAAAAGATACGTTAAACGAATTTCCTGTATTTAAAAAATATAAAACAAAAAAATTCTCTATAGCCTATCTTATTCCAATTCCTGAATAAACTGTTTGTATACTTCTGTTCATAATTTGTCTAAGATTTTTATCTGAGTCTTCTTTTAACTTAAAATCAATAAAGAGCAGGTCGTTTTTCGATTTCACTAATAAACAGCTCTATGTAAATTGACATTTTTATGAGAGATTTAAAAAAAAAAAAGATGTTTACAGCAAAATTAGTCTGAAAAAATTCCCAGAAAAAATAAAACAGCAGTACTTGTAGGAAGTTAACAGGTGATAATTTTTATAATTTTAGTTCAGAGCAACGGAATCATCACCAGTCCCCCCCCCCCTTCTATATCCTATTGATTCAACAACTGAGTTGCCTTGAAAATGGGTCTGATTGAATCTTTATAGTAGCCGTTGACATTGCGCACGCTCCCACAGAATTCCATGTTACTCCATTTTGGGAAACTATTTAGTTGACAAGAAAGGGATCATAGAGACTGCAAGGCTGATACATTTTTCTCGAGAACTTTTTTCGTGTTGAACTCAGATTGACCTTGGTTGAATTAATGAGGCTTTAGTGGTAATGACTGCAGGACTGGAGACTGCTTTCGCTCATATGACGTCATCAATCCCCCCCCTATAGTTCCAGATGTTTTTCGCCCTGGTCAGTAAATAGCGAATATTTGTTCATTTTATTAAATAAAAAAAATTTTCGAAATTAAATTATGCATTATGCGATTATCCAGTTTTATTATTTAATTATTTACTTAATCTTATAGTATCGAAAATTTTGATGTCAGTTGCCCTTTAAGGGGAGTCACCGGTGGAAAAAATGATGATTTTTGATGCAAATTTCAATTTTTGGATTTTTGTATTTTCATACCTTTTCATATGTGAACTTCATAAGGTTTTAATGGTTAAATTTCATTTTTTGATTTAATCGTTACATTATGAAAGAAAGGATCTTTAATCTTAAACTCGTTTTTCTCAGTTTCATTTTTTACCTCGCCAATCCACACAAGAAACAGCTTTTACACGATAAGTTATGCATGGAATAGAAAAATTTTTTTTGGGTGCGCCCTTTACATAATGTTCTTGGATATGACAGAGAGCTCTTTTCCAAATAGAGATGAATGAATTTGTTTTGAATAAAAAAACCATTAATACTTCGGAGTATTTGGTTAACACTAGTGTCAACTTCAGAACGTTGCCGTTTAAAATCTATTGCTCTTATTTAAAAAAGCTTTCAGTCTTATCCAAGAAAACACTCTTAAGTCTCAGTTGACACAAAAAACATTTCCTAAAGGATGATTACTTCAGCTAGAATGCTTTTTCTTGCAGACGATCATATTTTGGACTTAATATTTATTTTATTGGAAACTAATGGGCAGATTTTTAGCTACTATGTGGCATCCCTCCCTTTATTTTAATACGTGACGAAAGATTACTGTTGGGTGGGAGGGGCGCCAAGGGTTCGGGACTGATAATCGGGAGTGTATTTCAAATTAAAATATTCACAGCTGCTAAAACAATAATTGCTCTCTTTATTTCAGCCAACTACAATCACAAATCCATATTTACCAAGATACTATCTATCTCTCAGCTAGATAACAATTATAACTATAATTAATCAGTCTAACCCTGATAACTCAAATCGTCAGCAGATGACATAAAAATTTTTACTTATCAGGTTTTGGAGGCTACATGACCACTATAAGATTACATGATACTCACAATATTTTTATGAATTTGATTACTTTTATTTTGAATTATATACAAATATAGTACGGACCCAGTAAAATATGGTCCGTTCCAATACAAAATCAATTCCGTTGCTGTTTGGCATGTTTCCGAAAATTACTTCCGGTTTGTAAAAATTTTTGAAAGGCATCTCTTGGCGATTTTTGTCCATTTATTTTTCATCTGATGACATTTATGATATATGTATAAATGTTTTATATTTGGAACTTTACAGAGAATTCACTTTCTCAAATTGACGTTACTTTTACATCGACAAAGCAATGAGACAGGGAAGTTTCAAATTCTAAATGACGATGGCCAATCAGAAGTGCATAACTGCTTCTAAAAACTCGTTTGCGATCATTCATGTAATGAACTTTCTCTAAAAATTAACGCCCAATCGTCATCAGTTACTACCGTACTGATATGCCGCAGCAGCAAAAATTTAACATAAATGTAAAATCTCCGACAGTAACGCCGCAGCGGCCGATACACCCCCCCCCCCCCACCACCACACTCACGCAATCGGTAATCTAAAAACAGTATTCTTTTATGCTTCAATAAAAGTAATACGCATTTCAGTGGGGAAAAATTTTTAATTTCGTACATATATTTCTGCATACATTTCCTCCAGCGCCGAATACATTTTGCGTCGAGTTCTAACTGCCTTGCTGCTGCACGATTGCTCTTAAGCCTCTTCAATCTTGGCTGTTAGTTTAAAAGCTACTGTATAGCTTGCACGTCGCTTTGGCGAATTTCAAACATACTCTGCTCATGGTGAAGATATACTTCACCGTGCTCTTGCTTATAATTATAATAATAATAATAATAATTAATAATAATAATAATAATATATAATAAAATACTGGTGTTTCTAACGCCTCTCAAGGGCCCTCGTGACCGTTTAGCCCCGCGTGCGCGCTTGTGAAACTTTTTGATAGTCAGCCCCGAGCATAGAGATAAAAAGTCCGATCAGTAAGTAAGAGCAAGAGCGTACCTTCATCTGTTCTAGATAAAGAGTTAACTGCCACAGAAACTTGTTAAGCTTTCAGACTTTGTTTTAAGCGTAATTATTTATTTTCCTATATTATAATCTGGTGGGGATTTATTAGATTTCAATGCATTTATTCTTTTATGAAAAAAAATACGAGCGTTAAAATGCAAAAATCTACGTATGAGAAAAATGAAACTTTAAAGAAGATTCGAAACCTAAGAGAGAAAATCTTTAAAAAATAAAAAATGTAAAACAATCTTCACTTTCATCTTCAGCTCCTTCGCCCCTACCGTGTAACCAGCCATAAGAAATTTTAATTAAAAAACACAAAAGAAATACGCTAACAGGCAACTTGTTCTCCTTAAAGACCAATTTCGTTTCCCGTTTTCACTATATCCGTGTGTGTGTGCGCGCCAATCATAAGCTGGTTGCGGGAGTTGGCCGTGTGTAGTGCGGAAGTGTAGCGAGTGCGCGTCGCCATCACCTAAAAGAGAAGATTTATCCTTAAAAAACGTGTATCCTGGGGGTCTAGGCTGAACTCGTCGACAAGCTGTCGATCTCGATCAAGCTGTCATCTAACTGTCGATAAGTGACATATTACACATTTAAACACAAGTTTACACAGATTTACACGTAATTTTACACATTTGTACACAAATTTACACATAATATACATTTTTATACTCAAGTTTACACGCATATGGCTAAATGGTATACACACGGTTACGAAATTTTACACATTTGTACACAAATTTACACATTTTACACATTCATCCATGTATACACATAAATACATATATAAACACTGTAACGTGCCATTACCTTTTCTATTGAAAAAAATTTTTTTTTGCCTCCCTTTTTATTCCTTGTCGGGTTCTCTTGCGTTAAATTCCCTTCCCTCTTCTCTTGTGGAGTCACTCTACGGGTTCCCTTCCAACGTTGTGCTTTTCTTATTTCGCATCTCGTCGATATTCCTGGTGTTTGCCGCGCTTAGCCCTTACCTCGACTGTGCGATCGTAGGTGGTCTACGGTGCGAGTCTTATGACCTGACGCTCAACTGTTATTTTAACGGAGGTTACTGTGTTCCCCCTCCTTATCTTTTTTGAATTAAAGGGATCATTCGACGCGTTCGGTTCGCGTTGGTTTTTGGTTAATGATACCTCGTTCGAGAAGTTATTTACTCTAATTTTCCTCGCGCTAATTAAATTTTTTCTTCTTGTGGATTTATTTTAAGCGTCGACTGAGATCGAGATTCTTCACGTCTTGCGTCGTTAATGACGACATCTCACGTCTTCTGTTATTCATCCCGGGGAGAATTTCCTTTTTGCGCTTGACGGATATTTGATTTTATTAATTTTCTCGGCGAGTCAATTAGTTTAGCGTTTAGTGTTAGTAAGTATTTCCCCGCTCCATTTGTTGGACTCGTCTGGCTCGTTGTTTTTGAGTCATTTTTTGTCATCGTTTATTAATCTCGAGTATCGTTCGTCTTGTATATTTCCCGGCTTGTTTTTTAAATTTTTGCTGTTAGAGATTTCCTTTTATTTTTTAGTTATAAATTATGATTTGTTTTTGGATTTGTCTTCTTTGATTATTGATAGGTGAAGCCTTAGCTCCTTGTCATTGATTTATAATGCGTTTTTTTCGACATTAAAAAGAATTTAACTTTTTTTAGAAGCTAGGATAAATTTTTTTTACTATTTTTCAGATAATATAATTTTTTTGTTAATTGTATTTCTTTTACGGAGATTTCCCGTTATCGCTATTGTTGAACACTCACGCGTTTCCCCTATTTTTCTAGTTTTTTATTGTTTAAATGACGTTGTATTGGACTGCTCGTTTTCCTAGAGCAACTGACTATCTTCATTTCTGTGAACTCGGATAGCCTGTCGCGCGCGCATGTTATTTAAATTTTTTATTTAGGTTTCGTAACTTTCTTGGAAAATAAAATAATTTCCTTGGGCAGATTCAGCTAGATCTCCAGGAGAAGCAACATCGACTCTTCTGCCTGCTCTTGGGTATGGAGATGGCCATTCCTATGGTAAACCGTTTTTATTCGTCCAGTCTTCCAGTCTTAACTTTAGATCTTGTCGATGTGGTTCCTGTTCGCCTATGAGACTTAGCAGTTTGTAACCCTTCATCATGAAGTTGTTCATCGTTTGTTGGCGGTTTTCCATTCTTTTAAGTGCATATGGTTGATCAAGCGTCGTTTATACCTTGGATCGTCCACCGATTTTAATTTAACTGACCTATGCAGGATCATGTTCGTCCAAGATAAGATATGTTTTTCTGGATTTTTGAAATAATACTTTCCCGCCATTGTAACAGGATCGCTTCTCCTGTTCGTCGTAGAACATGGGTTTACGTATGGTTCGTCTTCATGTAGTTTGGTTCCCCACAAAGGATAAGCCCTGCAAAAATTCTTTCTGCAATGTTATGATTACTTTGTTGAACTTAAACGAACCTTTTTACTTGATATCTCTAAGCCTTAGTTTCAGCTTATGAATTTTTTTTTCTTTTATAATATTAAATTTCCTTGTCTGTATTATTGATTTCAGCCTTTCCTAATGAAAGATTAAGATATTTTGTAGTATTGTATCATTTTCTATTATTCTCGTTTTCTTTTCAGGACCTCATCCATGTTGTCACCGTCTATCCTCATCCATTCCTTTTGTTATGCGTATGCACACGTCGGTCCGTCCTGTTCTCCCTTTTTCGCACCTACCCTTTTGTTACTGTTTCCTCTGTCCATACATTAGCGTGAATTTTGTTATTCGTCCTTAGGATCTTGGTGGAGGAGGTCCATGGTTTGTTTTTTTTTTTCTCTTTTTTATCTTATCCGTACCTTTCTATTGTTTAATTTTGACGATGTCAATATATTTTTTTTACTGACTCTGTTGTATTTTGAAAGGTTGTGGAAATTGAATATTTTTTTTTTTATTTCCAGTTTTATTTTCCTCGATATTTTTGCTGTTGACGATTTTTTATTTGCAGTATGAGCAGTTCTTCTCCACCCTTTGATCTTCCAGGCCTTCGGTACTGTCACCAAAACTCTCTTCTTCCCATTCTACAGTTTCGTCCTGCTCCAACACTGTTTCTGACTGTGAATTCCTCAATATCTTGTTGATCGTCGCTACGCTGCTTTAGTTCTTCCGTCATCTGGACTACCCTGTTGCACCTTTGTTTGAGATCATTTGAACCTGCTCTTTTCAGTGTTCTTCTGTTCTTATCAGCAATAAAGGAAAATATTTATTTGGATTTCGCTTTTTCTTTTTTCTTTGTAAGTTTGGGTAGTCTTGGGCTGCGGAATAGTCATTATAGTTAATTGGGGTTAATTTTTTAACGTAAGGTTTTTTTCTCCGGTATTACTCTCTTTTTCACCTTACTCGGGAGACCGTTTTGTTCTTTCTAGTAAGCGTATTCTTTCATTCACGCTGATAGTCTGGGTTTTGGTAACTATTTTCATTTTCTGTAAGGGGAAGGTTTTCTTTCGAGTATTTTCACGCGTCATTCTTGGGGCGTTGGCTGTGCGTGCGGGTAAACACGTTCCGTCTTTACTAGTACGTTACAACACATACCTGTACACACACTATATTATTATATTCACAGTTCAAGTTTCGTAGCACAAGAGAGTACTTCATGTATGTAAATATTTTTTGTTAAAATTTTTAGAAAATGTGTATTCTTGAGCTATGTGTATTTAGCCTGCAGGCCGGAAACAAAGTAAAAAAGATTTTAATAAGAAATCTGTTGCTAAATTCTGAAATAACGATCGCCAAGTGCATAGTCGACTGCTCTTGATTTGTAGACAAGAAAAAGGCAGATGTCAATGGTCAAAGTCTACACTAGAAAATCGACGGTGTAGAGTCTACTCTGTAGACACTGTAGACAAGTCGTGTTCATACTAGCTCGAATCCACAAATGCGTCATTAACCACGTGACCATCGACACTTGACGACAGTCGACTGCTTGTCGATGAGCCCAGCCTAGACCCTGTGATATCTTGAAATATCACATGTTTTCTGTCCCTTTTTTCATAATAGCTATTAAACGTTATTTATTTCTTAAGGCCTACCATTTCAGATCTATTATGAGAAGTCCCACATCAAAGAAAGTGGCCTTCAGTAATGAATCCCTGGTCTTGGTGTGTGTTCTTTTTAGTTTAAAAAAAAAAAATAAAATTCCTGGTCGTCAGGTACTCCATCAGTCCATCAGCGTGATGTCCTTTCTCTTTGCTCTTATGTTCTTGTAATTGCCTGACTCAATTTTGTTCTTCGTATTCGTCGTTGTTTACTCCGTCGGTGTTGTGCTTCGTATCGTTGCTATGCTGATACTATATAGTTCCATCTGTGTTCATCAGATGGCGTCTGGATAGCCCTGACCGATTAGAAAGCGACCTCGTCGGCGAGCAGCCAATCAGCAGTTGATCTCTGATGCAGAGCCAATCAAACGTGGACTTTTTCCTCTGCACGAGATCCAACCGGCGCTGGAATCCTTTTTGAATCTCATAAAAGGTGAGGCATGGGCTTATTCATTACGGGCAGACAGCAACAACATCACGCTGATGGATTGATGGAGTACCTGACGACCAGCCCTGCTGTTGGAGGAAGCCCTTCCCCCCGGGAGATGTTAACGCCAGTGCGGCCGAGGAGATAGAAGCCATCGACAAGCTCCGTCGTTCTTTGTGTAGGCCTAGTTTTGGTCTGCTGCTAGCCTATGAAGCTCTCTCCTGCATTCGCCGTCATTGTTCATTCGATTGCGGCAGGCATGTTTCCTTCCCTTCCGTGCTTGTTCGCCATCGTCGTGTCTCCGTGGAAAGGTATTCACCTTCAAGATATTTCTTGTCTGTGTGTTTGGTGGCACTGAAACATTTGGCTTCGGACTTGTGTGCGGTGATGTTTCTCTGCAGTGGTGGACTGGTGATCCGTCAATTTTTGTATTATATTTTCTGTCAGGTCAAGAACTTTCTTTAATTTTAAGTAAATTTTTTTAATGGTTTGTATATACTGAAATTTACCGTAATAGTTGTTATTTTGTAGCTATGATAATTCCGTGGTGCGAGGCAACTAGTTTTAACGATAATTTGTTAATTGTTAGTGATTTTCTCTAGACCTTCAATTTTGAAGGCCTTAGCGAGCCCTGTGTTGTGTGCCTCAGTTGGTTTGTTTAATTGTGAAGTATCATAGCATTTATTGTTTTTGTCATGATTAATATTTATGAAATTTTAAATCTTTTGTTGTTGTTGAAAGTATCTTTTTGTTTTGTAGAGCATCTTTAGTCGTCATGGCATCTCCGGTGGTGGGAGGCTCCTTTTGTTTAGATGGTAACTGCGTGAAGGGCCTTGGTTACCCCTTCCGTTGGATCTCATGTGAGTGTTTTGAGATTTTATCAACTTGTTGGTTGATCACGTTTTACTGGTGGTTCAGTCGTTACTTACAAATCGTGGGTATCGCTTATTCCTACTGTGTGTAGGTTTTGTTTAGATCTGTATGTGATCTGTTTTCCCATGCACGATATGTCACTGAACTTGGAGTCGGGATCTTTGTGTCCACTGCGATTTCCCTTGTTGTTCCAGTAACGTGCCACACTTATTTTGTGTGTTTGTGGTGGGATTTATTTTTTTATTCCCCTTTTTTGTCCACATTTATGGGTTGGACTTTGTTTTGTATCATGTGTGAGCCTCATCGGTTTTAGTCTTTGTGGAATGCCATGACTTTGTTTTAGTGTAAATATTTAATTTCACTTTGCCTGTTTTTTATTTATAGCTCTTTCAGCAATGTGATTGTATTTTGTATATTATGGAAATGTATAGAATTGTTTTGTCCTGTATTTATCCTAACTTTAGGAATAGTATTGCTTTGTTTTCTCTTGAAATAATAAATTTTAATCTTATTTTTTACTCCAAGTAGAACGTGATTATTGTTCCTTTTATTGACGAGTGTGATTCAGGGGTCGCACATTTCATCTCACTGACATGTTTTGTGCCTTCAGATTCATTACAAAACTATAAACTCATTCGGAACATACATCGAGGTGAGATGCGCTTTTACTGTCGGCCATTATTGCAAAGCGAAAGTGGCGAAAGTGATCAGGCACGCTTGAACGTGATCAGATTTGAAAGTTGATAATGTTGGTCGTGTAGTGAACGATGAGAACGATAAGGGCGGGAAGTTTTTAGATGCAGTGCTGACGTTGATCGATGAACATGGGCGGAATGGCAGTCTAAATCGTACCGGGAAAAATCGGTGAAAGCGACCCTTAATCATGAGAAAGTAAAGGCATCCGTCCGGCCCATCAGGATTTTTCCTGGTGACCCGGTGATTCAATTTGCCGCTGTCGATGAACGTTCATGCTCGATCGCTATCACAGTGAATTTTTAATTAATAGGGTGTGAATTCATCGATAAATTCATCAATAAATATAAATCAAGGAATACATTGCCATTACTAGTTTTATAATGTTGAGAGAACGATATGATGTAGGGCTAAAATCGTGGGTAGATTTTTTTTTTTTTTTTTTTTTTTTTTTTTTTTTT
>JAHWFO010092009.1:1915120-1979872 GCA_023313115.1 Rhysida immarginata
TTTTTTTTTTTTTTTAATTTTTGTAAAATCTCCGACAGTAACGCGGCGGCGGCTGATACGCCGCACACGCCAAAATTTTCACTTTTATTAACAGAAACGCTGCGGCGCTACTACTAAAAATTACGGTATGTCTAAATATTCTCCCATTGAACGATCACAATCAAAAAGTTCGATTCGCAATTTTGTATTAGCGCTAAGTTTTGTTTTCACAAAGGTTGCAATGACTGCGAAAGATCCCTGCATCATTTTCTTTGTCATGTGGATGTAAAAATTAAAATTGAAAAATGAAATAAAGTTTCAACAGACAAAACTTGTTTTTCTTTTAAGATAGGTTTTGCTTAAATTTAGGAATACCTATTCACTAAAACCAAAATTTCTTTGAGTTATCCGGGATTTATTAAAAAATTTGTTTGAGTTAATGAGTGAATTTTCTGTTGAATTAAATGCTCTGGGGGATGGGACTTGGAATATCCTTTGAGTTAACTGGGAATTTGAGTTATTCGGGTTCGACTGTATTTAATGTCAAACAACTCGGTCCCTCCCCGGGACTCTAACTTCCTATTGTCATCAATTTCACCATCCTCCTTTTTATTCCTCGCCCGGTGTTTAACACCACCCCGAGCTTTTCTTTTTCTCTCCGGCACACGTTCTCCCATGCCCTCCGACTTTACGCTACCATTAGTGAACACTTCTGGTGCTGCGTTTCTGTCTTTGTTTACCTCAACGCTCGAGTCAGCCTTTGCCTCAACACCTTCCAACGCCAGGACCGTACAGCTCAGCCTCGAATGATGCCCCTCCATTCCGTCCTGCCATGCAAGACACCTCCCTCTGTTCCTCAATGGGCTTCCTAATTGACCACTATCTTGCTTCAAACTCCCGCATCGCACGGCTCGGAACGGCACCCATCAGCAGCTGATCAATGTTGGCGATAACTGCCTTGCCCTTTGATCCCGTGGATCCATGCTCACAATACCTATATGTGCTTTCTCTTCCAGTACATTTTCAAAAATCGTGTTCCCATAATTATTTGAATTTTATTAAAAATGAGTTTTTTAAAAGTATATTATTAAGATAAAAATTCTTGTTTTCTTGTTTAAAGGTTTGAATATAGCAGAATAAACAAATTATTTGACGATGGCTCCATATGAGATCCCGAAAACAGTTTTAATATGAAAACAGGAAAAAGAAAAACCAGAAGCAAAACTTCACGAAAAGTGTAGGAGAAAAAAAACATAAGAGCATGTTGATAGTAAAAATCCTATTTATTTAATCAAGAGAATTCAATTTATTTTTTCATTTAAGTTTGAGAAAATAAAAAGTACCGTATTTAATACAAGATTATAGATCAACCGGTTGAAAGGCAACTGACCACGGACCTGAACCATGAAAAAGTTTCATCGATTTAAACCGATTTGACTCATTAAATTATAATTAAAATATATAGAAACTTCTCTCGTCATTTTCTGGGGAGATCAAGACGAAAAAGAAACGCAAGGTAAAGTGTGGGCAACCGTGGTATCGACTCTTGATAATTGACAGCACATGTTAGATGAAAGATGAAAGCACGTGTGAGATGAAAACACTTTTTTATGGGTAGTCACATGATCGATCGACGCCTAATCGCATAGACGCAAGACGCAAAGTTTGATCGATTCTTGCATCTTGCGTCTAGCGCCAACAGTGAACCCAATGCAATGACACTTAGGAAAATGTGGGCTAGCAGATGCGCATTATCGATTTATGTCTGGGATCACAAAACGTGTTTATTTGCAGACGAATAAAATACACTTTTCAGCACTTATGTACAAACATAGTAACTGCAAACATAGCTTTTAACGATTATTTAAGCAAATTGAATTAATTAATTTTATATTTAAAGCAATTTACAGCAATTTGAAGAATAAAACAATAATAAAATTAATAAATTATGATATTACTGTATTATTCTTGCCACTGGAAGTCTGTCACATTTACATTTCTTCAATAACTATTGCTAAATTGCTTAATTTGTAATATTTAAAGAGTGTTTAAAATGACAAATATGATAGTAGCGGGTAATTTACAGTTTTCATTTAATTCCATTGTTTGTGCGCAATCTTGCTGTCTCTCTGCAACTTTCCCCAGCATAGTCTTCACGATGACAATGATGGACTTGTTTAAATCGTCATTCATTTATTCGTAAATAATTTAATTTAATTTTGAGTTATCAAAATGACCTCGATTCACATGTTGTCAGCACTTGTTAAGCTAGGTGTAATGTAAGCTAGGTTAAATTAAAAATTGGATAATCATTTTGATACAGAAACAGGTTCAAATTCAAATCTCCCTTATTCATTATAATGGAAGATTTAAAATACATAATAAAATAAATTATAATACTGGTTTTTCGTAAGCATTTAATTCATATTTGTAATAAAGTTTGTGAATTTACAGTACAGTCATCAACAGGAAATAATCCACACATGTTTGATACTTAATTTTACATTTCATGGTAATGTGTTGTTTTAATAGCTTTTTTAATTTTAATAATTTAAATTTAATAATCTTAATAATGTTAATTTATTTTTAATAATTTAATATTACATTTAGAATTACCGTAAATGCTCGAATATAAGTCGCAAAATTTTGTACCAAATTTTGAGTGAAAAAACAGGGGTGCGACGTTTACTCGAGCCTAGCAAAAATTACCTGTCGATGGGCTACCTATCGATGTTGATATAGTTTGTTTCGATACCAGCTGTTGCCATGTTTGATTGAATAGCAAACAAGTAGTTATTTTATTCCACTTAAACAGATATTTATTTGATAAATTTATTATTCTTAACAGTAATCACCTATAGAAAATTAATTATCTATGTAAAATATCGAGGAAACTAACTTCGAAGGAGATATAAACACGACTTTGCTTCGCTTGCCGCCATTTTGAATAAATTAACGAACACAGCCACGGAGTTGCATTTTATCCTGATGAACTTCAAACGAAGTTAACTTATGGTATATGTCACAGCACTTAAATTTTATTAAATTAATATGTATTTACTATTGTTTTATCGACTACAGAATATTATTTATCTTTTCTCTTTGTCCCCAACATTTTGGCGGGAAGGGAGAGAGAGAGCGAGCGCGGGAATGGGCAAGCAGAGAGCGCTCGCTAAGCGCTCAATAAACGAACGCAGTAGGCCTAGAACGCAGCCAGAGCGGGAGTACAGCCAAGCTATCAGCTTAGCCACGACCGCCTATGATGAGACGGGCACCGCCTAGGAGGAGAGAACGGCTGTTATCGGCAGACATGGGGGTATTTGGGTTCAAAGTGAAGACCTTTCTTTTATTTGCTATTAACAACAACAGAAGAGAAGAAGGAGACAGATCTCCGAAATGTACATATGGGTTTTTAATTTTATAAATTCATTTATGCAGAATAGTGGTGTCTCTGACATCGATGTTAACCTCGAGTAGCTTTTCTGACATCGATGCTAAACATCGATGTTTTAAGCATCGCACGGCTTTACCCATTACTTGGTTAATTTAGCCTAAAATTTTTCTAATTATAAGTTTTAATAACAGGGTGATTAGCGACCGGAAGAGGTCAGGGAATTTTACAAAAAACCAAAGAATTGTACAAAATCAGCCGAAAAAAAATGCGAAATAGGAACGACATCGCTGTATTTTCCTCGATAATATCGAAATATTGATATTTTAATTTCAACTATCATATGATATTAAACATCCATGTTTTGATTCGATGTTGCATCCCAAGTTGCATTTCAAGTTTAACACAAACCAGGTCACTTACTCCAAGCTATTCACTTCTTAAACGCTGATCCATAACGCTGTCCGATTTTTCTCCAGATTTCGTTGGTAAGTATGAACGTCTACTTTTACTATTATCATTCAACTTTATTATTGCCATTAATTTAATATATGTTTTATTTTTAATAAGATAATTTAAAAATAAATCTTCCTGTTTAAGGTTATGCTTTCAAATTTACATTTTATTTTCACCATCTGCAGGATATATCAATGGATAATCGTGGTCTTAAATGAAAGTGCTCTTCATACGAAGCTTGTTACAAGCTGAAAATTATTGCGTACGCAGAGGTGCATGGGAATAGAGCTGCTGAAAGGGCGTTTTCTGTATCTGAGAAGAATGTCAGAGACTGGCGTAAGAACAAGAGGACAGTCCAGTTTGGGACACTGATATGGAGCTGACGGAAGAGACGTGGAATGAACTTTTTGGGGAGAGTGAGGATGAAAGTCTTGAAGGATTTTGATACCTTTTTTTGTTTTTTATGTAAATAAACTAGTTTCAACATTGCATTTAGTGTGTTTGTTTTGATTTTTCAGTGATGTAATTAGCATTATCGATTATGATGTCATGGCTTGAATTTTAAGGGGAAAAAAAATTTTGTACCAAAATTTACCTTAAATTTGGGGGTGCGACTTATATTCGGGGGCGACTTATAATCGGGCATTTACGGTAATATTGAAACGGTAAAACTTAGAGTAAAATTCAAGTGTGGATTATTTCCTGTTGATGACTGTACTGTAAATTCACAGACTTTATTACAAATATGAATTAAATGCTTAAGAAAAACCAGTATTATAATTTATTTTATTATGTATTTTAAATCTTCCATTATAATGAATAAGGAAGATTTGAATTTGTAATTGTTTCTGCATCAAAATGATTGTCCAATTTTTAATTTAACTTAGCTTACATTACACCTAGCTTAACTAAGTGCTAAAAAACATGTGAATCGAGGTCATTTTGATAACTCAAAATTAAATTAAATTATTTACGAGTAAATGAATGACGATTTAAACAAGTCCATCATTGTCATCGTGAAGACTATGCTGGGGAAAGTTGCAGAGAGACAGCAAGATTGCGCACAAACAATGGAATTAAGGCCACGCAAAATAAATTCTACGTTTATCGTCCGGTGTTTACGAAAAAGTAGGTGCGGCGGGCGGCATTTTTTTTTTTTACGACCAAAAAAAATTTTTTCGAATTCAACCACAAATTGCGCGGGCGGCTTTTTTTCAAGGCCGATTTTTCAATACATTTAAACTCGAATATATTAAATTTAAATGTATTAATATATATACATTTATCACTATCAAATTTTGTATGAAACGGTGTAGCATATATATTTAAATACTGTAAATATTAAATTCCAAAAGTATTGGTCTCCATTTTTCAGACGCATACATAACACTGTTATTGCCAAGGCTTTCATATTTAATATTACTGTCATTATGTTTAATATTTTTAAAACGGGAAAAATGCATTTATTGGTGTTCCCTTTCATATAAAATAAGCACGAAGTCTTGGACAAGAATTGTGTATATTTCTGAAAAATGTACGGTAATTAAATACTTTTATAACACGATATTTTAAGCGTTTTAAAGTTATACTGTGTAGCAGTTATACTAAGTTCTTTTAAAACAGTTACTTAGTTTTAATATCATGGTACTCTATATAGCTTAATAAAAGCAACTGCCAATAATTTTATACCGTTCATTTCTCTTTTTAAAAAGCCGGACGGCTGAGGGTAAAAAATTAAGCACAATTCCATTTTTATTGTTTTACAATTTATACTGTGTTTAAAAACCTAAAATTGAACCAGCCATTTTAAAAACTTGTACTGTTTTAATATAAAAAAAGTATTAATAATTTTTTGTAGACAGTTCTTCTTAATATCTTTTTAATAACTTTAAAAAATTTTAAAAGTACAATAAAAGTTACATTGTATTAATTTACTTTGTTTTTAATAAACAAGAAATTACACAGGCTTCTTGAAAGAATAACCACGGCAATTGATCGCCTGCTTCTTGTTCTTATTGCCTTCAATAAATTAGCATTTTTTTTCCCGATTGTAGGACATTTGCCTCAAGGAAAGTCGGTATGGAAGAATCGATATATTCGATTAATCGGGATGTCAGAATTGGGTGGATCGAATAGAGAATTGACTTTAATAAAATCAATTAATCGATTAATCGCCCATCCCTAATCAGAATTTAATAGCATAGATTTCAATTGGCCTTTGCAAGGACCCAAAAAATGACGAGGAGTTCGTTATAACGAGATTTTACTGTGAATATTTCAACCCATAAGTATAAAAGGATGAGACGAAGCGTTGTACATGTAAATCTATGCAGTAAAAGTGCTCGCCTTAACATCTATCCACACAATTAGTGTTCAGTCCAAAACCTCTTCATGGAAACCGGCGGGGACGATAAACGTAGAATTTATTTTACGTGGCCTAAATGAAAACTGTAAATTACCTGCTACTGTCATATTTGTCATTTTAAACACTCTTTAAATATTACAAATTAAACAATTTAGCAATAGTTATTGAAGAAAGGTAAATGTGACAGACTTCCAGTGGCAAGAATAATATAGTAATATCATAATTTATAATTTTATTGTTGTTTTATTTTTCAAATTGCTGTAAATTGCTTTAAATATAAAATTAATTAATTCAATTTGCTTAAATAATCGTGAAAAAGCTATGTTTGCAGTTACTATGTTTGTACATAAGTGCTGAAAAGTGTATTTTATTCGTCTGCAAATAAACGCGTTTTGTGATCCCAGACATAACAAATCGATAATGCGCATCTGCTAGCTCACATTTTCCTAAGTGCCATTGCATTGAGTTCACTGTTGGCGCTAGATGCAAGTGCGTCTTCTGACTAGATGCAAAAACGCACCAAGTTGACGCATAATCGCATAGACGCATGATTTTGTGGGTGCATGGAAACGGACGAATCGGATGACGCATAATCGGTTTGACGGTGAAACGCATAATCACATGAAATTTTAGGTACATGGAAACTAGCCTTAAAGGCCGCAATTCACTTTAGGCCACAAACTTCTAGGGTCTACAAAAAGATCGAACTACTTCGTTTTAGCGTCCCACAGTATCTTAAATAGTAATTTAGACACCAGTTACGTTATTTATATAACCTTTTATTTCTTCAGCGGCAGCCATGTTTCTATCAACAAAATGCTGACCAATAGCGCGATAAGCATTTTATGACATCACAACACCTTGGAGTAGAGTGGGCTAGAACGGAGCTAAAATAAGGCCTCTGCGATCCTAATGAAAAATACGTGACGTCATCACAACTAGGGAACAGTGTTGCCAGATTGGGCTATAAACCACAAATTGGGCTTCTTTTAAAACCAATTAGCTTGTAAAAGTTTGACTTCGCGGTTTGGGATTTTTTTGGCGGGTCATGGCTTTTTTTGGGCTCTTTTGGGCTTGTTTTTTTTATCTTGGTTTTTTCAGTCTTATTGCTGAAAAATAAATTTAGTGACGATTTAAATTAAACTAGGAATGGATGAGGCGTGATTATGTCATATGATTGCTCTTCTACGGGATATAGTAGTCAATCCGGTTTCGCGATTTGGTGCTTTAAGTATACAGGGCGAATACAAAAGTCTGAACCCCCCTTTTATTTTTTGAACCGAAGCAGATATGTCAATTTTGATGAATCCAATGAATAGGAAGTTGTGGGTGGCCTATCCCATGGTGCACTTTTCATCATCCCAAATATGCAAATTAGGACACGTTCAAAATTTATCTCAAAAACCGTAAGGGATAGAGAAAAAAACCCAATTGCAAACTTGTTCAGCATAAAAAAACAAACAAAACAAAAAAAATCATCCAAATAGGACCAACCAATCACCCACAATCACGTGGTGAACTGACGCCACAATCACCATAACAGAATTGGGCACGGAACCTAACTGACGCCAAAACATGCCTTTTATTTCCGCATGAAAGTGAATGTGAGTATGGTAATTTATGTTAAATTTTTTGATTTGCATGCTTTACATGGTGGAAATATCAACATTCAGTTTTCTTTGTGCAGGTAACTGTAAGCTACAAACAGTTCACCACGTGGTTGTGGTTGATTAGTTGGTCCGATTTGGATGATTTTTTTTGTTTTGTTTGTTTTTTTATGCTGAACAAGTTTGCAATTGGGTTTTTTTTCTCTATCCCTTACTTTTTTTGAGATAAGTTTTGAATGTGTCCTAATTTGCATATTTGGGATGATGAAAAGTGCACCATGGGATAGGCCACCCACAACTTCCTATTCATTGGATTCGTCAAAATTGACATATCTGCTTCGGTTCAAAAAATAAAAGGGGGGTTCAGACTTTTGTATTCACCCTGTATATAAGCAGATAAATAAGGGGGTGCTTAGTGGAAGACCTCTTTGGGTTAGTGAGGCTTCTTGCCTCTTTCAGTGTATTTCATGTGGAATTTATTCTGGTAGGGTGAGCTTCGTGAAAGCACTGCTTTCGTCCCACCCGAAAAAATGTACACTTCACTGTTCGATTGTCGGGGTGCTTATCATAAGGACTCCAGCCAGCAGCATACACAAGGCGTAAATATTTTGAAGATTTCAAAATTGTAAGTAGCTTTCACAGTTTTTAGTTTTATCTTCTCTCTCAATTAAATTGGATTTTTCATTTCGATAGCTTAAAATCTTGCACGTAATTATTTTTTATTGAAATTTTATTGAAAATACCGGAGTGAAATCAGACTAGCGTAAACTATAAACATGGGTAAATTGTCGAAATATTCGAAACAACATAGAGCGTCTTGGGAGAAGGAATCAACGTTCAAAGGCTGGCTAACAAAAAATACAGGTACAAGTTACTACCATAGATTAATATAATTTGTTACGAATATTTTTTAATTGTGTTAATCTGAAATGCCCAACTAATGCTAGGCCCTGACAGCAGTAATCGTGCAGCTTATTGTATTGTTTGTAAAACTGGACTCCGTGCACATAAGAACGATTTAAGAAATTATTCTCAAACTATAAAACTCATACCGGAATAATATAGCAAAATTATCACCACCCGATTCCAACCAAAATACTGTAAACTCAAGTAAGATATCAAAGCTCGTCTCTCTCCTTCTCCATTTGAAGCAATATTAGACCCAAACATGGTTATGTCTAACTAATGTTACAACAATCTATTTATTGTGTTACATGTATTGTTGTAATTGATGAGAATACCAGTATGAAACAAGCTGATTGTATTCTTGCTGTCAATGTAGCATGCCATTCAGCAATCAGAAACATCGACCATGTTGGTGAAATAATGGCAAGCAATTTCAAGATTAAGGACAATAAGCATTCATCACAAACATCAGCACTTCACAGAACTAAATGTACCTCACTGATTGTACATGTCATTGCGCCGGAAATGTTTGTCATTGATTCAAGATATTGGTAGTGAATATTATTCCTTGATTATTGATGAATCAACTGATGTTGCAACACTAAATACATGTGCTGTTGTATACGTTATTACAGTCACATTCGAAAAAATGTCATAACTTTTTTAGGTTTAATAACTGTAGTTAAAACCATCCATCAAGAATTGTATGCGCGCCTGTCAGAATTTATGGCAAAGGCAAAGTTGAATTTAAATAACATTATTGGATTAGGCGTCGATGGAGCAAGCAATATGTGTGGTCAGAATAATTCTTCTTATACCATGTTAAAGCAAAATAATCCAGATATTAATTTGGTCAAGTGCATCTGCCATTCATCGGCCTCGGTAGCTCAGGGGTTGCGTGATCGCCTCTGATGCCCGAGGACGCGGGTTCGACCCCGGCCGAGGACGACGAGGACCTTTTCAGGGGGAAAATCCTGAGATCACGCACTTCCTTCGGAAGGGAAGTAAAGCCGTTGGTCCCCTGTAGTCGTTTGCCGGCTGCACGTTAAAGAACCCTTGCGAGGCAAAATTTGCGGCCCCTATAACGCCGTCCTGAAATGACCATGGCAGTTGAAAAATACATTAATACCAAACAAATCAAATCAAGCATCTGCCATTTGATTCATATATGCTGTGAAAAAGAAATTAATCTCGGTTTATAAAATAAATTTTTTTTGTTGTTTGCATATTTTTTTTTTTTTTATTTATTTTATTATGAATTACTTCGAATATTATGTGCAGTAATTTAAGATCATTCGGCTATCAAAGTTCCGCAGTTTTTTTGGCTTCTTTGTGCTTAGTCCCGTGGTTTTTGGGCTGCTTTGTGGACGGGTTTTGGGATTTTCGAGGTGGAAATATCTGGCAACACTGCTAGGGAGAGCTTTTCCAGAGTTTGTTGGCTTTTCTGCATTACAAGACTTCCTGTTCCCATTGGCTCCATGTGAGATGTGAAAATCCGAGGATAGTTTTCATTAAGCGTACGAGCAATGCGTTTGGATTTCAGGGATGTTAGTATACCTTGCAATCTCGCAATTTTTTTAGTCAGTAATCACAGATTGATGAATGAAGTTAAGCTTTATTTTATGTGGTTTGTCCTATTCTGCCAACTCATCATGCCTCAAACATGTTCTGTGCCTAACTGCAAGGGCAATTACACGTCTGTAGAGAAAGTTTCAGTTTTTGGTTTCCCAAATGAAGAAAATCTACGTGACAAATGGATTAGAGCAATTAACCAGCAAAATTTTGTTCCTACAAGAAACAGTAAGGTATGTGTATAACGACAATATAAATTATATTAAATGGGAAGGAGCTAGATAATCTTGTTTGTTACTGAGAGACAACGCATGTTAAATCCTTGCAATGATTCCTTGAAGTAGGCTTATACTAGGGTATATTCTTCTTCTTCTTCTTCTTCTTCTTCTTCTTCTTCTTATTATTATTATTATTAATTGTTTAAATTGAATTCGTTAAGGAAACTCGAAAATGTTTCTCACAATGATTGTCGATGAACAGTTCTAACAGAAAAGAAATCAAGGATGAGTTTTCTGTAAACTCAATTAAAACAATTTTGCTATCATATAATCAATTTTTGATTGTAATACATACAATTTATGGTAAATTCTTAATTCAAATATGGTTGCTAACTGACTGCAATCTATGGTTAATTATTAAAATTAACGTTCTGTAATACAAATAGTGATACAAATATAAGACAGCTAAAGCTGTGGACAGTAAGATAACAACAAAGAAAAGAAGATAGAAAACCATTACAGCACAAAAATGAATTTATAAAACTCGTTTGTATATTTTCGGAGCTTTTTATTTTGTTGTCGTTTGATATCATTTGCATTAGGGAATGATGGGTTTTGTCAGATTATATCACAGTTTATTTTCGGTTGGTTAATATCCTCGTGAATCTAAGATAATTACAAGGAGACTGATAATGTTTATTTTTATTAATTTATTTCATTTTAACCCATATTATTTAATTACATTTATATAATTTGCGAGGATATTAAAACCAACTGAAAATGAACAATGTCGGATTATGTTTGCTACCAGTTACCCATGTTGTTATTTTTATACTTATTGGAATATTGTATTTCTTCTTTGAAAGGTGTGCGAGAAACATTTT
The DNA here is from genome assembly GCA_023313115.1 of Rhysida immarginata. Classification (NCBI taxonomy): domain Eukaryota; kingdom Metazoa; phylum Arthropoda; class Chilopoda; order Scolopendromorpha; family Scolopendridae; genus Rhysida; species Rhysida immarginata. The sequence continues at coordinate 1,926,499 of JAHWFO010092009.1, forward strand.
GCTGACCATGACATCATACGGGAATCTGTAGCACATGATGAGAGAACTGGAAAGTCATTATCAGTGCCTTTAAAAACACCACGGCTCAGAGAAGACGTTCCATCGCTTATGCCAAATTGTCCAACATACATGTCAAAAGAAACTGCAATCCGTGAAAGTCCTGGAAGAAAAAGGTGACGCCAAGAATTTAACAACATATCTAATGCTATCAGTAAAAGCATAAGAGGACAAAAACAAATACGATGACGAAAGAAACTTTCAGAATCTTGTTCAGTTAAAAAAAAAAGCAGAAGTATATGGATCTAGCAAATTGGATCTCTGTAATGAAAGACAAATATATTGTTTTTATGAATTTATCAGTGAATCCTGCACCAAAAATCACATCATCAGTTGTTATAAAATCAGAAGTAAGGAAATATGTAGTAATATAGAATTATCAAAATGCAAAAAGTATTGCTTTCCTGTGAAAGTTAGTGATGTGAATACATTAAACGAGATCTTGAATGATGAAGTTTCTAGTAAGTCATCTCAGGACTGTAAGATTGTCGTCTTCAAGAACAGATTAGTCAGCTTAGAGATACGATACATTCTATAATGCCATGTGACAGTTCCAATTTGGGTTTCATTCATGAACAATTGGCTTTAGCAATTATGAAAACGCCTGATTACTCACCTGAATGCTTATATTTGCCGCTCTTTTGCACGGCATATCTCCACATGCTTATTCATTTCTCAGAAAAACTGAGAAGGTAATTTTGCTACATCCATCAACTTTACAGAAATTGTCATCATCACTTGTTAATGTTTGTCCTCAAATAGAGCAGTGCAATGAAAATTTTTTGAATTACTTACCACAGAAAGTCCAACATTTGCAACCTCAGGATATGAACATTGTTCTAATGGTGGATGAAATTCATTTGAAATCATGCATGGATTACAGAGGAGGTAAAATTGTTGGAATGTCATATGATACACAAAACGTAGCAACAAGCACCCATGTTTTTATGGTTAATAGTATCAGTTCTCCATACAAAGAGGTTGCACATGTTCTCCCAGTAAAAACTTTGACCTTTAAGGAACTTCATCATTTTATAAACGAAGTTATTCTTAGGTTGGAAAGGCTAGGTTTTCATGTCATTGCTGTAATCAGTGACAACAATTCTCATAATCGTAAGGCGATTTCACAGTTTACAAATCCTCCAAAACTGCGAATTGTTTATCCACACCCTGCAAATCCACGCAGACCTTTGTTTTTTGTAATTGACTCTGTGCATGTCCTGAAGTATATCAAGAACAACTGGTTAAACCAAAAAAAAATCACAGCAAATCCATGTATTTCCCTTTTTTCCCAAATTTTACTGAAAAGAAACAATTTCTCACTGCTAGTTTTGATGCTCTAAAAAAACTTCATAATCTGGAAGTTGAAAGTTTAGCAAAGTTTGCATATGGATTAACATTTAAAGCGCTGTCACCTTCAAATCTTGAAAGGCAGAATGTGTAATTGGTTTTACAGATATTTAATGACTTTGTAATAAATGGTCTCTTGGTAGTGGGTGAAAAACATGGAATTCTATTCTATGAAAGCACTGCTGCATTTATTAAAATTATTCTAACTTGGTGGAAAATTATGAACGTTAAAACTCCACGAAAATATGATTTATGAAAATTCCCTCTTAAGTATTCTGCTAATGATGAGAAGTTTGTATTCTTGCATGATTTTTTGGATTGGTTAGATTCATGGGAGAAAATGCAAATGAGTACAGGTATGTTCACAAAAGAAACTCATAGTGCTTTAAAATTAACAACCTATGCCATTTTAGAAATAGCATCTTACTGTAGAAAGAAATTAAACCTGGAATATATTTTACCTGGTAAATTCCAGACAGATAATCTGGAGGGAAGATTTGGACTTTATCGACAAATGTCTGGGAGTCACTACCACATTTCCATTCAACAATTATTTGAATCTGAAAAAAAACTTCGCATTCAATCTGATTTGAAATTAGGCATTTTAGCAAAAAATAAGGGTATGTTTTATGTTTCTGACTTTTCTTGTAATGATTATTTTGATCTGAATGAAGATACAGATTCTGTTAATGAACCTAACATTACAGTTAATGACAGTGACATTGCAGATGTAGAATGCTCTTTACCTGTACTGACATATATCTCTAGGTATTGTGTGTTCAGTGTAATTAAGAAACTACATTGTAACAGTTGCAAGGTTCTTCAGACGCCAGAAAAAACTCTTGATTTTGATGAATCTTTCACCTATCTGTATAAGCTAGATCGAGGCCAGTTATTAAGCCTCACACCTGAGGTTGTTAACATAATAGTTCATGTTTTTATTGTAATTAAAAAATTATGTGGAGAGCTTGAAGACATTTTCTTGAAATCGAGTAATCAAAGATTAATGGTTTTGAAGATTACTGAGGACATTGTAGATGATAAAAAAAAAAATTTCCATTTGATTTTTGTGAATTTAAGCACATAAACGAAAAAATTGTGCAGATGTTAATTTGGTCTTGTACTAATATCCTCTTGAATAATTATTGTAAGAAAAAGAATGATGTGCTAGTGGGACAAAAAATTAACAAACGCAAATTGGAAAGCTTAAAAAAATAAGTTTTCAAATCCTTTGTAACGGGATGATTTTTTTTCTTGTAATGTATGACTTATCAGAGAATATTAAAATGTAACCAGTAGCCAAATACATTTGTGTGTTCATATTATTTTTACGACATTTGACGTTTATTAGTTTTATTTAACAAATTTAGTAATTGACACAGGTTTTAATTTTTCACTAACCAATAATTTTCGGGTAATTTTTAGAATATTTTATACTTCGATTTCAAACATCTCAGGAGCAGCTCTCCTTCCAAGGTCAGTTATCCTTTCCCCTAGCCTTGTTGACGTCACTAATGATCGCTGAGGCTTTGTTTCTCGCAGGCTCCGGCTAGAAGGCATCTCCGACTATCGCCGACATTAATTTCAACACGTGAATTTCATAATAATTTATGAATGAAAATGTATGTGACTGGTTAATTATTGTTCTGCAGGGTTAGAAATATTAATTTCACTGTTAGAAAACGATTGAACAAAGGCTGGATAATTTACAGGTTTTACAAATTGGTTTCATACAATTTTAATGAATTTCATACAATTTTAAATAGATTTAATACGATTTTAAATGAATTTAATACGCTTTTAAATGAATTTAATACGCTTTTAAATGAATTTAATACGCTTTTAAATGAATTTAATACACTTTCAAATGAATTTAATGCTCTTTTAAATAGATTTAATACATTTTTAAATGAATTTAATACAATTTTAAATGAATTTAATACGATTTTAAATGTACTGGCCGCGTTTGATCTTTTGAGATGTAATGTCTTGAATTTCATTAGGAGTTGACTGTGTTTCAACATCTGAATTATTTTCAACATTTAATTCATTTTTGCAAGATTCTTCGGTAGAATTGGGATCACAAATAAGCCCGCCGTTGTTTAAATGTACTATTACTGTATTTCCTGTGCATTTATATTTTCATCTATTTCATCCGATTTTACAAACTAGAAATGTTACTAATTTTACAGTCGTCTGCTTTGGAAATGTTTGTCGTTAGGTGAAGCATTTTTACAATACAGGAAAAATAGTCTTATAAATTATCGCTAGGTAAACAGTAATATAAATTTATAAAATTTATAAAAAGTAATATAAATTTATAAAATTTATAAAAAGTTTGTAAAAACTTAAAAATAGTTTTAGTAATAACATGGTTATTAGAAGTTAGTGGTTGGCCAACTCCTTTGTTCTCGACGCTAAAAACGTAATTGGGGAAAACTGCTCCCACTAGGTGGCTTCGATGTGTCAGTAGTCTATTGATCACCATACCACAGATTACCGAGTAGACAGATGCGACATAAGCCTTTTTTAACATGGGATGATTGGTTGCGCTTTGACGGCCGTGCCCTCAAGTGAAAAAGAGGGGAATTACTTGACAATGTGTACTCTTCTATGGAAAAACAGTGTATTTGAGTTCCAAAATTAATTGGAAAAAACGAAATGAAAGTAAAAAAATTGATAAGTAGAATGTATTTTAAACCTTTGCCATGTATTTTAATCAATCTTGACTTAATATTTCATTCACATTTCATTCATATTTCATCGATAAAATACTCAAGTCGGGTAAAGAGCATTCCCCATTATGTTGTGGAAGGAGCTCTCTTCTTGCCAGAGTATTCACTTCACAAGTCTGCTATAGATGATGTTATTTATAAGCAGTAAGTAAAAAAAAAATTGAAAGAAAAATCTATGGAAGTTTCAGATAAAATTGAAATATTTTTAGGTAAAAATGTAAAACTATAAACAGTCTTTTTATTACTACAGGAATATTACTGTAGCAAGAACGGATGAAGATAGGTATACAAAAATTGTCTGCAATTGCTCTCAAGTACAGAGTAGAAATCTCTGTTGAAATTACATTATTTTTACACCAAATTTTTAAAGTCATTTTCTTTTAATAAGTGTTTATTAACATAAATTATTGTTGAATTATTTTTGTATAATATTACAGCACTAGTTTCTTAATTTTATATAAAGCCAATAACACATTTATGCAAGTTTCAGGTAAAATTAAATTATTTTTCAAATTAAAATGTTAAAAAAGATTAACAGTATTTTTATTATAATAAGTATATACCAATATTTACAAATGCAGTTGAGCAATAAGAATTTTTTGTAACAAAAAAAAATTAAATAATTTTTTTATTGATTTTATATTAAAATATGAAGCAGTTGTTTTTCTTATAATATTACAATAATTTAATAATAATTGTAGCAGCAAAGGGGAATACCCCGCCAGATACTCCGGAGGGGAGAGAAAAAAGAAGAAAAAAAAAACAAAAAACAAAAACGACAGCTAAAAATTAACTACTATAAGACACAAAACTAACAGATAAAAAAAAAGAAAAAAAAAAAAGAAAAAGCTAAGAAAATAAAGTTAAGTGCAGACCCTCGGCACAGGAAAGGTCTATGTCATTAAAATGTTCCACGTAATTTTTAACTAATTTAGAAATGGGATTAACCCGAGAAAGAGACGATTTCCAAGTAAAAGTGGGAATTAAAGTAAACCCCCTACGGGTCCTATGTAACGTGGTAAAATTAAACTCAGGATATAAAGAAGAAACGCAAATTTTATGAAAAAAAACACTAACCAAAAGATTAAATAAAACAATATAAATAACGCGATAAACGCTAAAAACTGACATTAGGTCAGGGCCAATGTTATGTTTAAATTTTCTTTTAAATGGGTCAAGACTAGCGCATTTGCGTTGGATTTTGTTGAGGATTTGAAAATTACCCCCAAACCAAACCCAAACGCAATAAATGATCTTGGGGACAACAAAGGCCTTAAATAAAATATCGAGTGTTCTTGAACCCATAAAAAAGACAGATGCTCTTTTAATCAGTCCCAGGCGGCGAGATATATCTAAATACAAGGAGTTCATATGCTCATTAAAAGAGATTGTACGACAGTATGACTCCAAGGTCCTTAACCGACTTGGCTCTTAAAAGTGCCTTGTTCTGAAGGTGATAGCCATAATTAAAAGGGGCCGTAGATCCATTAAACGAGACAATTGACTTGTCAGGATTCAGTAAAAGTCCATTAGAACAAGTCCACTGATACACAGATGACAGGGCAGATTGAAGCCTAAGGAAATCCCTCCACCCATTAATATCGAGAAACAATTTAACATCGTCAGTGTACAGAAGAATTCGAACCTTGTGATCCTTAAGAGCAGAAGGCAGATCCGCGACAAAGATGTTAAACAGCAGTGGTCCAAGGGGTGAGCCTTGAGGCACACCGCTTTTGATGGAGAAAGACATATCAAGATGCTTAGGATGACGAAGATTAAAGCGGCGACCACTTAACATGGAACGGAACCAGTCAAGGGACGTATCCGATAAACCTGCAAATTTTAATTTCTCGAGCAGCAGTGAGACGTTGACCTTGTCAAACGCTTTAGAAAAATCTAAAAACAAAGCATCCACTTGAACCCGCTCGTCTAGCTTGCGAGTCAAAAAATGTGTAAAAGTGGCTAAGTTGGATTGAGTACTTCTGCTGTTCATCAGGTAGAAAAGGTTCAACATAGCCTGAGAGTTGATCGAAAACTAGAGACTCAAGAAGCTTAGCAGGAAATGAGATGATGGTAATTGGTCTAAAAGAAGCCTGACCAGACGAGCCGCTCTTATTGGGAATAGGCAAAATGAAAACCTTGGACCAACTAGAGTGATAACGACCGGAGCTCAAAGAAATAGAAAACAGATGCTTAAACGGAGTGATCAAGCCAGGGAGGCAATCTTTGAAAATGTAGTCCGGTATGTTAGGGACAGTACAAAACTTGGACGCAGACAGTCTTTTGGCACGGTCCAGAATTTGTCGTTCTGACGGAGCCTGGAGAGAGAACTTCGAGTTGACCCGATGCCAGCATGCTTGCAGATTGGGGACATCGATAGGAAGAACGGAATCATTATTCATGGAGTCAGCGAAAAAAGCAGCGATTTTAACAGGATCTTCTTCATCAGTCAAAGGAGTATTGCGTCTACTCAAACCGAGCAACTTCCTTGAAATAGCCCAAAACGCTTTGGGATTAAAACGGATATGTGATTCCAATGACATAAAATACGCCTGTTTATCCGTGTACCAGGAAGCTTTAAACAGGTGCCTAGCCTCTGAATATTTCGCATAATCACAAGGATCTAAAGATAATTTGAAGCTTTTATGAAAAAGCTGTTTATTATGCCAGGCTTCTTTGGTACGCACCGAGACCCAAGGCGGGAACGAATAATAATAATAATAATAATAATAATAATAATAATAATAATAATATTTATTATTAATTTTTTAAGATTTATCAAGTAAAATGTAAATAAGATTTATAATTATCAAACATTATGTGAATAAATCTTTTATCAATAAAACTAGCTGCTTCAAATTTAGTTTTTTTGGAAGTTGTTTTTCAATTTAAATAAGAAAGAAATGTAGAGAAAATATGTTATATTGAAAAAAAAAACACTTTATTTAAAACTGTTGAGAGATTGTGCAAGCGAAAAATGTAAAAATTTTCAGACAAAAAAAAAACCAAAAAAAAAAAAAAAAAACCAAAAAAAAAAAACCAAAAACCGGGAAAGCAGACGAAACTTAGTTCCCATGGAATTCCCATGACAGGGAAACATAGTTCCCCTCTTTTTCACCAGGATTGCTGCATGCCAAGCGCAACCGCTCACACCTTCTAATGTCGGTAATCTGTGACCATACATTAAGCTTAGTTTCAATTTTGGTATTATTTAATGTTGGATATTTGTTCTATTTTTTTTTCTTTCTGTTTTATGAAAAGTTTTTGTATTGTGTGGTGTTTGAATATCTTTTAATTGGTTATTTTGTGTATGTTTTTTGAGTCGTTTTATTCTTAATATTTCTATGAATGAGTCTTCTATTAATTTTATTGTGTATTTTGTTACTGAGAACTTCTATTTTTATTATTACATAAATAATAAAAATAACATAACTTCTATTAATATTTTAAAAATAACTAATTATTTTGGATATATATTATGGTGAGGTTAGATTTTTTTTATTCATCGAAATTATTTGATAATATTAATTTTTGGTTTACAGACTTTAATGATAGATAATGTGGGCCTAATTTGGGTATTTCTTATACCTCAAATATTAATTTTAATTTTTTATAATTTTTTGTGATTTTATTATTCTCCATGTAATAGGAGACTTTAACTTCGGCTTCTTTTATTCGCCACTAGAGTGCAGCAGGTGTCCAATTTTGGTATTGGTCATTTCCGGTCTATGAACTGAGAAGCGTGTTCATTAGCTATTGAATTTGTTCTCGCCCCGAAAATAGTTACCGTACTTTCATTTTCATAGAAATCTTGCCCACAGTGTATAGCAAATTCAAAGAAAAGCGTGACATGAAAAGGTTTAATGTTCCATTTATTCCCCAGTAAGCATGATATGCTTGCAAAATGGATAAAAGCAAGAGCTCATAAGATACAAGCAAGAGCCCTTATGAGTTCTTGATAAAAGCATACATGACATGCTTGCAAAATGGAAAAGGGGAAGGTACATTTATAGACCCCCATCCCTTTATAAAACGTCACCAAATGTCAGAGAGTGATATAGTTAAGACCAGAAAAATACCAAACAGAAAAATTATCGTTGAAAGGGTCATAGGACTGGCCAAGCAAAACAAAAGTCAGGGTGTCTAGCAAAATAATTTTATAAAATTCCCTGATTTTTCCTTTGTTGTTCACGTAATTTTCCCTGACCACCGGCGGCAAAATAAATCTATCTTGATAGAATATTATTGACATTTTTCGTCCTATTTTTGCATTTTTTTCCTGATTTTGTAAAATTCCTCAATTTTTTTCACGAATTTGTAAAAAATCCTCGATTTTCCCGGTTGCAAAAAAATTCCCTGACTTTTCCCGTCGCTGGTCACCCTGAAAATTCTTAAAGATCCTTTACCTACTTATTTGCGGCCAATTTCAACCCAGGTATTTTATAATTGTTTTATGTTATCGGATTTGAAAGAATCAATTAAATGATTGTATAATTAAGAAATACAACAAAATGTGAAATAAATAATTTTTTTAATTTTTAAAATAAAAGAATTTTTATTTTCATGGTTTTGGATATTTAAATCATTAGGCATTTATTTAACAATAGAAGTGCAAAAACTCTTTGGTAATATAGATCTATGTCTTTCAAAATATTATTGCAGAAGGATTCATCATACGAAATAGGCTCTATATAAATATTCTTAGTGGTCCAAATTACAAAGTCTGTTTTCTCTATTTTCACCACATGCATTTGCACTTGTGTATAGTATGCATGTCTTTTGTTGAGTGTGGGCATTCTACCATGTTTATTTAAATAAGGTGCAGCAGTTGGGGTTTCATTTCTAATTGAGAAAGGGCACTTAATCTCTACAAGGAATAAATTATCATCAGATTTTCCATCAGGTGAAGCAGCAAGATAGGCTCGTTGTTCATCTATATGTAAGCCACACTTGATAATCTTATTACTTGTAATTTTGCAGTATTGCTTCAATGCAATGGATTCATGGGTTAAGCCCCATTTGCAGGCCTTTCCTAGCTTAACTGTCTTGCCAAGAGAAATTTGTCTATTAGCTGGATCTTTGACAAATTTATTTGCACGAACAGTACGCACAATTGAGCGCGCAATAGAAGCTGTCACTCTTGTTGAACGATGTATGTACCATTTTTTGCAGTTGCTTTGATTTCTTGTGCATTTTTCAATTTGCTTTCTTTCTACGTCATTTACTTGATTTAGAGCATTAGTGAAATTGACAGTAAAATTTTGTGAATAATATCCATGATCATGCAAGTAAGCTACAGTGTTACATTTCCTGCAAGCAGTTGCAATGCCATCAACTCCATAGTTTATCATCAAATTTAAAAACATATTAGTGTTTTCTGTATCACAGTTTTTCGTGAAGGGCGATTTTTGTTTGCATATTTCACTGGCAGTCATTATTGGAGCATTTCGACCTGCAGGTGGCTGGTGCCAGGTTTGCACTTGAGACGTCTTAGATGTAAATTCATTTGTGATTCCAGTTGCACCAAATTGTTCAATGTTGTAACATAAAGCTGCAACATGCTTACATGCAACTGACAATGATTCTTTTCCAGCCAAACAACTACACCAAGCTTGGTGAATTTTGCAATCATCATCTTTAATAATTATCAATACCTTTAATTCATAATCCACACGCCTTCTTGTTTCTGCAGCACAGAGACATTTTAAGAAAAAATGATCACCATGGTGCACGCAAGTTACGTATTTTAAAAACTTGGCAGCAAATAACCTCCTTCCTCTTTGTAAACTAGCTTCTGCATACCTTTGTTGAAAAACGGCTGTTGTAAACAAAGCAAACTTTTTGTTATCCAATGATTGTATGTCTTTATATCCAGTTAACGGAAATAAAATTGAAGATGTTTTTGGCAACTCAGGAATATCCACTAAAACATGCCCCAAATCATTATTTCTCCAGAGTGATAACCTAAAATAAAATAACATGCTTATACGAAAGAAAAACTGGGCGTGTCCAGTTGAATTTCCAATTGCAATTGTTACACATTGTTAATTTTATTTAGCAACAATGTCTAACAATTGAAATTGGGAATTTATTTAGACACGCCCAGTTTTTCTTTCGTTGGACAGCGTATAGTGCCTTATTTCAATCCACAATATTTTTAAAAAGTATATGATGTATTACCTTTCTTCTAATTCAGCTTTATTTCCTGTTAATTTTGCGCCAAGCTTTCTCAGTTCTTCTTTAATTTCATTTACTTTCATTTTTATTTATAACTCCTATTTATAAATTGAGCTTACCTTCACAAAACGGAACTTTATGAATCAAATTGGGAGGGAAAGACTCATACCAAAACAGGACACATACTGCAATCTGGTGGCGTTATTCCAAAACATTTTATTCCAAAACATGTATGATAAAGTCTCCTATTGATTGTAAAAGTTAATGGGTGTTTGTATAGAGTTAATGGTGGTAATTAAAATGTCATCTCAATATTTTAATTAAATTTAGATATTTTGCTTATGTTGTGAGGTATTTAATCATTAGTATTCCATATGGTTTATATAAATATTTGTGGTGATAGGTGATAATGAACTACCCATAGATTCACCTGTTTGGGTACAAATTTTTTTAATGATACATAAATTGATAGTTTTTATGATTTTTAATATTTTACTAAATGTAAATATTTTTTAAATTCTTCTTTATGTTGCCTAATGTTGGCATAATTGGAATATTTTTCATATATATTTGGTATGTCTATTGTAAAAACTTGGTAATGATATCAGGTTTGGTTGTTTGCATTATTCTTTATACCAATACTGAATTTTTTTTTATGATTTAATTCAAAAATTTATGATGTATTTTAAAATATCTAGAAATTTTACTAATTTGGTGATGATTCTATTGGTGTCAATTTTTTGTTATGCAATATTTATTTTATTTACTTTTTTCTAATTCTTTTATTTTATTAAGTTAAAAATTATTATTCAACAATTACAATTTTTTATAATTTTAAAAAATATATTTATTATTAATTAAATATAAGATGTTTTATCTAATTTGTAATGACAAAAAGATGTTTTTGGACATTAAAAAATACTTTTAGAAATTATTCTGAATTCCAAGATTGTCTTTTGTATTTTATATTCCCTACATTTAATTTTTTGATTACATAAAATGAAATAAATTTTAAAAAAATTGCTGTAATTCACTGAATTAGTAGCTGAATCAGCTACAACGTATAGTAAAAATGGACTACTGGTCTCATTCAATTCCACCTGGTGGTCTCCTTTGGCGCTAATAGCCTTTTGAGGAGGAGTTGACCAACCACTAACTTCTAATAACCATGGTAATACTAAATGTAAAAAATTATTTTTAGAATATTTAGTAATTAAACTTTATATACACACATTAAATTCATTTAAAAATGTATTAAATCTATTTAAAATTGTATGAAATTCATTTAAAATTGTATGAAACCAATTTGTAAAACCTGTAAAGCCATGAACTCAAATCGACCGTGTTTCTATCGGATAATTTTTGCCAATCTACAATCAATTTACCTTTTCAAAAAGTATAAAATATAATAGAAGTTTCCCTATAAAAAGATAGGAAGCAAATATAAGATATGCATTGACTATCGACCACAAATCATTACGCTTATGACGTCATTGACGGTACTCCTCATTTCAGTTGGGGAGGGCAGGGGGATTAATATATATATTAAAAAAAAAAAAAAATGAAACACAATTCGACTTTATTTTACTATAAATTTTGTATAAAATAAGTACAATTGTCTCATACGATAAATAGAGTTAAATTTCTTTCTTGTGTTAATAAAGATTAGCCGTTTCTCCCACCCAAAAAAAACTGCTCCCGATTTCACACTTGTAGATAAGTATTTTTTTTTAATAGCGGAATAATTTTTGGTCGATAGCCAATACAATCCATCTATATTATGTCTATTTTCTCTTATATTTGCTTCCTATCTTTTTATAGGAAACTTATGTTATATTTTATACTTTTTGAAAAGGTAAATTGATCGTAGATCGGCAAAAATTATCCGATAAAAACACGGTCGATTTGAGTTCATGGCTTTAAATTATCCAGCCTTTGTTCAATCGTTTTCTAACAGTGAAATTAATATTCAAACCCTACAGAACAATAATTAACCAGTCACATACATTTTCATTCATAAATTATTATGAAATTCATGTGTTGAAATTATAGGTTGATTTAAATGCCAAATCTATCTGCCAGATAGCATCCCCTACAGTTTATGAATTTTGTTCTAGTTTATTTACAAAAGTTTAATGAAGATGAAAGCTAAAGACTTGAAAGAAAAGCTTCAGTTGATAGGAGCGACTCCCTCTAATGAGAAAAATTGCAAAACATAAACTCATGACGCATGCGCAGTTGAACTTTCTGCCTAGACTTCACGCATGCATGGAAACTGATACTTGCGTTCGAATTAAATGCGTCAAGAGCTGTTGCAATGTGCGTCTTGTTATTAAAACTGACGGAAATAACAAGTGTTGACTAACAGTGATCAAATTTTATAATGAATTACGATTTACGAAAGTGACGATGCTAAATATTGGGCTAGGCTACGACATCTCATTTAACCTCACTGAATTTTTCGATCTGTAGGAAATCCATGAAACTTTTTGATTTTAACATTGTTGTTCGAACACTGTGGAACTGAACAATTTACATGCATGTTCCCATACAGTATTCTTAACATTGCCGAGATTTTCTCCTCATTTCAACCATAGCGTCATAGCCTCAGATACATAAAGCGTAGGCGCTGCCATCTATACTTAAATCAACCTATTGTCGGCGATTGTCGGAGATGCCTTCTAGCCCACTCTACTCCAAGGTGTTATGATGTCATAGAATGCACTATCGCGCTATTGGTCGGCATTTCGATGATAGAACCATGGCCACTGCTGATGAAATAAAGGTTATACTCGCTCATTAAAATAAAATTACTATAATTATGTACACATTTCATTAATAAATTTATAAAAGTTTCAATAAATATATTAAAATAATTTAGATAGTTATATAAATAATGAAATTACTATCTAAATTACAATGTAATACACTATGGGACGCTAAAACCAAGTAGCTCGATCTATTTTTTTTTTTTTTTTTTTTTTTTGTTCTATCCAAAATTACCCAAAATGATTTTTTCAGAATTTTTTTTCCGGCGCCACTCACTTTTGGCCACCCTCCCGAAATTTTCAATTTTTTTTAGAACCGCGGCCTATATTCGAAAAAATACGGTATTTACTTTTCTGTATTTTAAGTGATGGGTTCGACCAACTTTAAGTTAATCCAAAGTTTGTGATATCTGCTAAAGCAGTTGATGTAAAGTAGTTGGCAGCTTTCAAGCATCTGGTCTTAAAGCATCTGGTCTGCTGTTTCAATTGCTTTCAAGTTTTCAAACTGTGCAATTGTTGATGGCAAATTCGATATTCGAGAGTCATGAGAATTTGCCTTCCGTCGAAAAAACGTCCATCCCCCACCAGAAATAAAAATGGAATATTTCGTCAACCCTTCGAGAAAAGCAGAAGAACGCAAGACTTAGTTCAAAAAGTGAAAAAAGATAGCGAAAAACGCAAATTGAACTGGAGCCAGTTATCTGCATAATTACCTACAATAGGATTAGGTTAATCTACTAACCACGTTTATGTTAAAAATAGTTATTAAAGATTATAGTATTTTAGATACTACTAAATTTCTGAACAAAATTTCTCATCTTTGAATGGAACGCCTTACTTCTATCGCCCTGGATGAGCTGAGAGCATTGAGCAACTTGCCACACTTGTGTGGAGTCGCTCAGAGATGACGTTATCGCCTTCTGGGCAGAATGAACTAACACTGCACCGGGGAAACCAGGTTTTCTCACAAGCATCTAGGTAGAGAATCATTTCTCCACGTTTAGAGAACTTAGTGATTTTCTCTGTAGGCCAGACATGATTGATCGAGCGATTAGGAAAAGTTGTTAAGTAGATCGGAAAGACAGATTTTAACACATTAAGTAAATTATTGAAATAAAGCAAATAAAAAGTGGATAAAGAAGTGGATAAAGCACGAAATTATCTTGAAATTTTAAATTTAAAAAATAACTTTAAACAAAAATGTTGTAATTGAAAAATAAAAAAAGCATAGAACAGGAAATTTTATTGAAATTTTAATGAAATAAATAATTTTAAATTAAGTATTTTAAAAAATTGTGTTTGTATTTCGTAAGTATTTTAATGATTTTTTTTTTTTTATTTTATTAATGTTTTTATTAATTTTGAAGTTTAATACATTCGTGGTTTACCGTTCCAGTGGATTGCTAGTTTTTTAAAAGACAGACGATACTCACTCACTCTATCCAATATCTCTTCCATTTTAACCCGAAATATCAGTGTCCCTCAAGGTGCCATCTTATCACAACTGCTCTTCAGCATGTTCATAAATGATTTACCTTTAGCTCTAACTACTCTCACTGCTACTTTATACGCGGATGACACTACTCTATTATTTGCCGACTCATCTCTATCACTAATCCAACACACTGTTAACCATGTACTCAATAACATATCAAACTGGAACAAATTAAATAGCTTACATTTAAATATCGAGAAATCTACCTACATCATTTTTCATCAATGTAACAAAAAATTATATCTCCTTACCTTCTAATTTACAATGATTTGACCCTTAAACCTTCAAAAAATGTTAAATTTCTGGGCATCAATCTCTCACACAACCTTTCATGGGATTCCCATATAACTATCCTCTCATCCTCATTAAGTCAACTTTTAGGCATGTTTTCCTGCCTCCACTTCTCCAAAAAAGATCTTACTTCTTCTATTGTACACACTAATAAAATCTTTACTTATATGGAATACAATTCTGGGGTTATTCCACCAAATCAAATCTATTACGATTATATCGTTTACAAAAAAGGTTCGTAAGAATCTACCTAAACTTAAATAGATCCTACCATGTCTCCCATCTAAAAGGGTCGTACAAATGAAAACGAAAATTTGTGTGGGGGAAAAAAAAAGACGACGTGTAGGATCGTAAGTTTTTGTTTTCAACAACTGCGAAACCCCACGTGCAAATTGAACAATAGGTTGCACAGGGTTCGTACGGGTCATGAAAGTCATGAAAAGACATGAATTTTGGGTCATTCTTAAAAGGACCTTAAAAACTCATGAATTTGAGTGTTGGGTCATGATTTTTTTATTGTGTAAGGCATTTTCTCTGCTTATATGCATTGAAATTTTGTTTTATTATTAGAAAAGATATTTAATAATTTTTTAAATATTATTTACTTATTTAATATAAAGATATATGAAATTTCTATTTAATTAGCAGTTTTCTGTAACCGATATCGGTTTGTAGTGTTTCCCGCTTCCTCTCGCCATTTTGTACACTGCATGGTTTAAACCACAGTGTAAGATTAGGCATGGTTATAGATATGCCTAATCTTACATAGTGGTTTGAACCAAGGCATTTTCATGATATAGAAAAAGCCTTGGTTTGAAAACCAACGAGTAGATCGCTTATGTGGCTGTCATATTTGGGGGACGAAAAGTGGAACTAGTCTCAATACTATGGACGCCATTACTGCGGTTGGCAGAACAACATCACCAGCAGAAATTTTATGGACATTAAAAATTGTACATTCAAAATTTTCTTATAAAAGTTGTGAGCAAAATGGAGAGTTATTTACCGAGATGTTTCCAGATAGTGAGATAGCTAGAGAGTTTACTTGTGGTGAGAAAAAGTGTTCTTACATTGCTTGTTTTGGAATAGCTCCTCACATACATTCCTTGCTTAAAGATGATGTTAAATCAGCCAATCATTTTGTTATCCTATTTGATGAATCCCTCAATCTTAAGACTCAATCTAAGCAGCTTGATTTACATGTGAGATTTTTTGGTGAAAAGTCACAAATTGTTCGTAGTCATTTTTTTGATTCAGCTTTTCTAGGTCATTCTACGGCAGCTGATTTATTGACCAATTTTAAAGAATTAACTAAGAGTTTGAATTTGAAGATGTTGATTCAAATATCTATGGATGGTCCAAATGTCAATTGGGCCTTTTTTAATGACTTACTTAAATATTTGAGTTCTGATGAAGAAATAGATAGTAAGCCTCTTAATATTGGAAGTTGTGGTTTGCATATCATGCATGGGGCATTTAAACACGGCTGGTTTAGTGTTAATTGGGATTTGGATTCCCTATTTAAAGCATTACATACATTATTTAAGGATACACCAGCAAGACGAGAGGATTTTGAAAGAATTACCAAGAGCACACTTTATCCATTGAAATTTTGTCCGACACGTTGGATTGAAAATGCACCTGTTGTACAACGTGTAATTAATGTAATTCCAAATGTTAAAAAATATGTAGAAACGATAGAGAAATTACCAAAAAAGTACACTGTGCCAAAGTCTAATTCTTATGAAATAATTAAATTGGCCTGCAAAGATCAAACTTTAACATCAAAGTTACAATTTTATTTAAGTGTGGCTGAAGATTTTAAATATTTCTTAGAGAAATATCAACCAGACAAACCTATGTTACCATTCTTAGCTACAGATTTAGAATTGTTATTACGAATTTTAATGAGGAGGTTTATTAAGCCAGATGTGTTGGTAGAAGCCAATACCATTTTTAAGCTTATTAAAATTGATATTAATAATCTTGATGTTATTTTACCTTATAAACAAACTGATATATTCAGGAATTAGTTAAGAGTGAAAAAATTTCAGAAAAGGCAGAAATTACATTTAAAAAAGATTGTTCAAAAATTTTGATGAAAATAGTTAAGAAAATGATTGAACAATCTCCTCTTAATTTTGGTCTTGTTAGAAATGCTGTTTGTTTAAACCCAATTGTTATGGCATCCAACAGTGAAATCTGTCGTAAATATTTTTAAAAAATTATTGTTATACTGGCTGATTCCCATATTATTAAGCAAAGTGAATGTGATTATTTCATCCGACAGTATTTTATATTTCTGGAAAAAATAGTGACAACTAACAGAGAAAGTTTTTTTAGATTATAAACAAGATGATGAAAACTGCAGATTAGATACTTTTTTTGCAAAATATATGAATGCTGATGAATTTAATTATTTATGGATTATTACTAAAATCATTTTGACATTATCTCATGAACAAGCATCTATAGAAAGAGGATATGAAGGAAACTTCATTAATCGCCCAAAGAAGGATTTATGACTATATTAATTATTGTGGTGGTATTTTGCAAGTACCAATTACAAAAGGTTTGATTATATCAGTGCAAGGTGCTCGCCAAAAATATTTCAATGCATTACAGGAAAAAGAGAATGAAAATGATGGTAATAAAAGGAAATCGGATGAGAAGGCTGAATTTGAAAAATTAAAAAAAAGAAAAATTGTATTGGAAAAGGACATAATTTCATTATCAAAGGCTGCTGATGAATTGGCATTGGAGGCAGAAAAAAAATCTAACTTGACTCTCATTGCACAATCTAACTTGACTCTCATTGCACAATCTAACTTGACTCTCAAGCTTTAGAAAATCTTTAAAAGAAAAAGAAGATGAATTAAGTGAAATTGAAAATAAATTAAAATTTAAGCAAAATATGTAATTGTAATATTCTTTTTGGGTCATGAAAAAAATATAATTTCTTCTTAAAAAGTCATGAAAAAGTCATTAATTTTATTTTTGGTGAAGGCGTACGAACCCTGGTTGCAAACGTTGCATCACATGAGAAAGAACTATAGCTCCCGCTTCGAAGCTCTGCGAGTGATTGCTTCGTCCAAACAAGCAATCGCAAACAAATCAAAGTCAAATCGCGAAAAAATCAAAAGCAATTGCAAACAGCATGGGGAAGGTGATGTTGACCGTGTTTTTGATCGCAAAGGCCCGATTTTACTGGACTTTCTTGAAAAAGGCACCACAGTTAACGCAGCATGATATGGGGAAACATTGAAGGCACTGCACACAGCCATCAAATGCAAGCATCCTGGACTTCTTACAGAAGGAGTGCTTCTTCTCCACGACAACGTGCGTCCTCATACCTCGAAAGCAACGGTAGACCTCATCAAAAAGTTCAGCTGGGAAGCAATGCAGCGTCCACCTTACAGCTCTGATTTATTCCCATGTCACTTTCACGTGTTTGGGGATATCAAGAACCATCTGAAAGGCCGCAGGTTTCAGTCGGACGATGAAGTGAAGGAAGAGGTTTTGGAATGGTTCCATACACATCCGAAAGACTTCTTCCATAGAGGAATTACACGCCTTATTACACAGTGGGATAAATGGCTTAATGCATTTGAATAGTATTTTTAAATTCCTTGTATACACTTTGGATAAAATAAATAATTTTTGTTTTCATTTATACGACCCTTATATTTCCTTCTATAGGAATATTACCCATTTCCCGTTAATACTCATTTCACTTAGCTCTCTTCATATATAAAGTCTTAAATATGAAAATTCAGTAATCCTCCCTCCTAACTTTTATACTTCTTCACCTCTCCCTTCACCTCTCCATTCATATAACTTTCATAACAAAGATTCCCTACCCAAGTTAGTAATTAAATACACTTGTCGACATAACAGTGTCTCCATCTCTGGATACAAGCTGTGCCGCCCCCCCCCCCCAAATTACGCATTACCTCTTCCATAACTACCTTTAATCCAAACTGAAGAATCTTCTTACTATTTTGCAATCGTTTTCAATTTAATAACAATCTATTAGATTGCTTCCATCCAGCAACCTAACTTGTCAGCCAATGGCCATAATGGACCTGGGCAGATAACTTCTGTATTACCTCCTTCAAATAAATAAATAAATAAATAAATAAATAAATAAATAAATAAATAAATAATCAACAGAAAATTCAAACAAATTATTGAAAAGTGGATGCATCAATAGAAGTTTTTTTTTGAGCACGTGTAAGTATAACTATAACTGTGCAATAATGTTTCTACGTAAAAACAATTATATTAAAAATTGTGAATTTTTAAAAATATATGACTTAAATGATTATAAAAATATAATTTAAAAATATGTAATATAACATAAAATACAGTGAAACCTCCCATAGTGGATATCTCCTAATAGAGGATACGTCTAATTAAGGGACAGTTTAACAAGTCCTGGCCCCTGAATAGGAACTCTTGTATAGCCCTCATCCAGTAAGTTAAACCTCGACCTTGAAGGGTTTTGGATGATTCTATTGCTAAAATGGAAGGCAAGAGGATGGAAAAAATCTGATGTAGTGCAGGGAAGTATTAGTACTACATCAGATTTTTTTTCCATCCTCTTGCCTCCCATTTTAGCAATAGAATAATCCAAAACCCTTTAAGGTCGAGGTTTAACTTATCGGATGAGGACTAAACTTACACCTCTATTTAGCAGACACTCTATTTAGAGGACACTCCTGGTATTTGTGCTTTCCAATTTCTTTTTATACTCATAAATTCCAAGATGCATATTCCTGAATTTTTCAAAAATGCAAGTTTTCAAAGTCTTGTAAAATATTCATGCGATTGGTAGACACATTCTGAGTAATATGTACCACTTATAATAGTCACTTTATCATTTCCCTCTAGGCCAATAAGAGCTATCACTATATAAACTCCACTGGATTCATTACTATGCAGTATTTATATGTAGCTGGGGAATTTGTTAAACCTCAACAAAGAAAGTGGTAAATTAATGCCACAGGTCGCATCCCAGGAATCTAGCAAATGATCATGGATATACATCCACACAGGATCATTAATCAAGGAAAACTTCATTGCAATATATGGAATGCCAGGGGAATTGCTTGCAAGCGCATCAAGTTTTACATTTTCCTTGAAAAATTGGAATGTCAACATCGCTTCCGTGTAGAGACGCACCTGAAATCAACTCAAGTGTTCAAATTGCCCGTCTATCATGTCTATCGCAGGGACCAGCCTCTGGGTAATACTGCTAGCCACGTGTTTGGTGAGGCAGCGATCATTATCAAGGACAACATTAATCATCATGAGACGATCACTCACGGCTATGAAGGAATGGAAGCCGTCTCTGTGATTATTAGGCTCTTGTCACACAAGGCCACCATCGTGGCACGGCCTTGGTAGTGCGGCCGGGTTATTACACTGCTGACAGCTGAACCTTTCACACATGGTGGTGAGGGCGCCAGTGGACGCACGGCCAGAAGAGGGGATGTGCTCAAGATGTGATTCTTCGAGCGACCAACTTGGAGGCGCGGCCACATCGTTATACTGCTCACAGTAGAGCCTTTCACACGAACTCATGCCACCACCATTGTTGGGGAGTTGAGGAAGGGGGTTTCCATAGTAGCAAATCAATTGGGGCAACGTGAACAAAGGGTGACTTATTTCCTATACCTCCCCTCGCAAACACCTGTGCAGCCAGTTCGCCAGCTGGATGTTTGCTTATTTCCATGAACAGAGGGTGACTCATTTCTGGTGGAGGTGGCAGGAGAATCTGAGCACGCCGCCAAGGAACGCGCCACCAAGAAAAGTGGTGGTGTGGCCGTGAGGCGTCGTGTGAAAGAGACCTTAATGATGCCGACACAGGCGAAATCAAGCTCATCTCATTATATAATTCGCCTAAACACAAGCTTGGTCCATGCGAGCTTGATGAAGTTCTTTTCGGGCCCATTCCAGTAATAATGGCGGGTGACTTAAATGCCAAGCACCACGCATGGAACTGAAAATGTTCCAATAAAAATCGAAACATTATATGGATATACCTTAAACCAGATTGACAACTTCATTGCAGGTCCCCTTGATGACACGTATTACTGTGATCACTCATCTGCCAGTGACGTGCTGGATATAGCAGTTCTTAAAGGTTTCGTCAAGCCCTACAATAAATTTACAGTAGACGACTTAACCTCTGACCACTGACCAATTATGCTTACTTTCAAGAGTTTAAACATTGATGTGAAAGGCTTTGCTCCAACAGAACTGGAAGATCTTTAAGGATATTCATCGCGAAAATAGCATTCCATACAAGGTGGTTATCGACAATGAGGACATCAATACAAATATCAGTGCAATCACTAGTGTTATCATGGATGCTACTATTTCCAGTACATCCACTGCTGATCAAAAGCATTCCGAACACCTTGACCTCCCTCCTTACATCAGGTGTCTCATTCTTGAAAGGAATTCTTATTGGAGACTATGGTAACGCAAGTGACTACTCTTTCAGGTCCAGGAAGAGGTTAAAGTTCTACGAACATAAAGGTGGAGCGAAAAACTGAAGTCTTTGTCTGTCCAGGACAACTCCCTCTGGGGTACTGTGAGGGCCATAAAGGGTAATAGACCCATCCAATTGCCGCCACTGATTGCAGGCAATGGCAACGTTGTCACCAGTGACGGGGAAAAGGCTTAATTGATCGGCGATTCCCTGAAAAATCAATTTACCATGCCTAGTGAGACAAACTTGGACAGCCTCCTAAACACTCAGCTAGTTAATGATGGGTGTATTGCTTAACGGTGCATTCATCATGTTCTTACCCCGGAGGAAGTCATTAGTGCCCAAGAAATCGCCGATGTCATCAAGCGATTTAAAACCAAGAAAGCAGCAGGTATTAATTCCATCACTAACAGTGGTCTCAAGAACTTGCCTTCTAATACTGTCTCGATCATTACCAAAACCATGAGTGACTGCTGGAAACTTGGTTACTTACCCGACCAGTGGAAAGGGTCCGTCATAGTTGCCATACCAAAGCCTGGTCTAAACACTGCTCATGCTGTCAGCTACAGGCCCATAAGCCTGCTACCTATGCTATCAAAAGTCTTTGGATGCAACATTCTGAAGAGGTTTAACGAATTCTGTGTAGCAAAAAAACTCGTTCATGATGAGCAATTTGGCTTTCGCCCAGGTCACTCCTGCCAACTTCAGATCTGGAGGCTTGTTGCATATCTAAACACTCTTCTAACTGCTAAGTATGGTGGTCTTGTCTTGGATGTCTGTAAAGAGTCATTCCACATCAAATCATCCAGATTTGAAAATCTTGGATTTGTCACCCACCATCTCAGATTTTGAAGAAACTTTAATTTCTTAATCCTTCCATATAGATAAGAAAATATACCAAATTTTACCTGCCTACCTCAACTCGTTTTTGTTTTTTTTTATATGTAGTTAAAGTTATTCCGAGAACTCCGGACGAGCTTGTACTTTCAATGAAAAAAAAATTGTATCTTTGTCATTTCTAGTGCAAATGCAATGAAAATTTGCAATATTATTAAGAACACTATGCTGATTTCAGAAAAAAATAAATAAACCCTTTACATTTATCTACTTGGCTGTCAAAAATTTCATTTTGGATAAAAAGGTATTTTACAAAAGCTGCAATATCTTGGGAAGGCAGAGTGATAATCAAGTAAGGTTTTTTTTTTTTAATCCTATCTACTAATATCAAAGTAACAATCCTAGAGAGAAGTCACGACATAAAAAAGAAAAGGCTATTTTTTTTTATTTTTTTTTATTTTGTAGATAGCCTCATCTTTTTCATGTCATGTCTTGTCTCTAGGACTGTTTCAGGGTGTCTACAGAGTTTCTGAAAGTCAAATTAGTGACTTTTTAGTAAAGTTTTGGGGACGTCTTAAAAAAACTTCCTGACCTAATTTAATTATTTTTAACGTCAAAAAAAAACAACTTTTAAAGCATTTTTCCCGGACTGGATTGACCAGATTTTTTCCATGACCAAATTTTAATTCCGCGACTTTTGTGACCCATTTTCCAATTCCGCTACTTTTCGTGACTTTCGTGACCCTGTGTTTCTTTGATAGTAGTCTATTCATTCAATCTATATTAGTAGCTATATAAACTAAGTGTACTGTATTGGCCTTTTAAAAACTACCTAAGATACTTAAATATATAAAGGCTACTTTGTTTTCAAATATTTTTCTCGTAGGTCCTACAATAAGCTGCCTAATAGCCTAAATGTATTATTTCTTGGTTTAAACAAAAATAGGAGGTTAAAACAGAGCTACAGGAAAGGTAAAAAGTATCTCCTTACAAACTTAATATGAACACAAAATTTGTTTTAAACCATAACTTGCCCAATTACAAACTAAAAAAAGATAAAAAATATGAAAAGTTTGAAAAAAGTTGTAAATGGATTTTATTTATTGAAGCAAGTCAAATGCCATGAATTTTATTTTTTTATGTGATACTATGCTTTTTGTAGATAGGATTAAAAAAAAATTACTTGATTATCAGTCTGCCTTCCCAAGATATTGCGGTTTTTGTAAAATACCTTTTCTGTTCAAAAGTAATTTTTTATAGCCAAATAGATAAATGTAAAAGGTTTATTTATTTTTTCTGAAATCAGCATAGTGTTCTTAATAATATTGCAAATTTTCATTCCATTTGCACTATAAATGACAAAGATAGAATTTTTTTTTCATTGAAAGTACATGCTCGTCTGGATTTCTCAGAATAACTTTAACTGCCTATAAAAAAAAAAAAAACGAGTTGAGGTAGGCAGGTAAAATTTGGTATATTTTCTTATCTATATTGAAGGATTAAGAAATTAAAGTTTCATCAAAATCTGAGACAGTGGGTGATATGGCCTGGATGACTTGACATGGAATGACCCTAAAGCCTTCGATCAGGTTTGGCACAACGGCCTGATATACAAGATAATTACTTGTTTTTTCGGATTAACTGATTACCTTGATTAGTTGCTCCCTGTCAAACAGGATTTTTCGTTTCAGGTTTGGCTGCTCCATGTCTGGAAACGATTTATTTACGCGATACAGCCAACTAAACCCGTGGCTCCAAATTACAGGAATTGTTCAAAGTGCCCGCCACCAGCTCGCACGCACGCTTCAGCTCATTGCATGAGCGACCGTCTGACGTCATGGAAGAGTTCGTCGCCAGCATTATGAACGGTTTGGCATGCATTTTCAATTCGTTGTCGCAGATCCATAATGTTAGGAACTTCTGTGCTGTAGACGAGCGTTTTCACATGACCCCACAGAAAAAAGTCCAAGGGATTAAGGTCGGGGGATCTTGCAGGCCAGGCTACCGGTCCACCTCGACCTATCCACCGATTCGTGTATGCAGCATTAAGGTGTGCTCGCACAACATGGCTGAAATGTGCTGGAGCGCCATCATGCATGAACCACATGTTAGATCTTATCAAAAGAGGAACATCTTCCAGTAATTCTGGCAATGCATTCTGCAGAAACAAAAGATACGTTCGCCCAGTCAATCGTGGCGGCAACACATAAGGGCCAATTAAGTTATTTCCGACAATTCCACACCAAATGTTCACGGAGAAACGCTCTTGATGCGCTCGAGCTCTGGTAACATGCGGGTTACCATCTGCCCAATGGTGCTGGTTGTGAGAATTTACGATTCCTGTCCGGGTGAAGGTTGCTTCGTCCGTGAAAAGTATCTGGCTGAGACAACTAGGGTCTGCAGCATGACGACGTTGTATCCATTGGCAAAATCGTTGTCGGTGTGGATAGTCCGTTGGGTTCAGTGCCTGAACCAGTTGCAGGTGGTATGGATGCAAAAGCTGACGGTGAAGAATGCGCCAAACAGATGAGTGCGGATTGTGTACCATGGAAGAAATACGACGGGTGCTAGTCTGTGGTTCATCATGTATGATGTCAATTATCACATCCTCATCCGGAGAATGTGCTACAGGCCGCCCTTGTCCTGTTTGACGGCCAAAGGAACCACGGTCCCTCAAATGTCTGTCGACAGATACAAATGTTCGGTTATTTGGCAAACGTCTATTTGGAAAGCGTTCTTGGTAGAGTCTTCTTGCTTCCACAGCATTTCCGTCCGCAAGACCATACATTAGGTGCATGTCGGTATATTCTGCACTGGAATACATGTGTACATGACTTTTTTTTACATAAATCGTAATGTGTATGTCAAAGCACGCAAACGTTCTGAAATTGATATTCCTGGTGGATGTACAGTAGTGAAACTACAGTAATGGAAACAACCGTACACAACCCTAAAGTAGGTTTAAATGGAACAAACCACTCAACCTAGTGTTGGGTCGAAACGCTGGAACTGTTAAAATATCGTCCGCTAACTACCGTGCTTCCCTACTGTATGATATTGGATTACTCGCAAACAAATCGTTTCCAGACAAAGTGCTATAGAACATTTTCGTCTTCTTTTGACCTGAAGAATATGTCACTAAATTTATTGTACATAATTTTGAAACACCCTGTATAATAATAATAATAATAATAATAATAATAATAATAATAATAATAATAACCCTGGTTTGGTCTTACGTTCGCGTCGTGCGAGTGGGGCAACATCTTAAAGAGATGGCCCTGGTTAACAGGTCTGATCTACTCTACCCTTAGATTAATCTTGAGGGTCCAGATGACCCTGTAGGGCTGATGAGCTGATTACGTCAACCAAGGGCCTGCTGATGATGGACATGGTTAACAGGACCACCCATTTATGATCACTGTGATTAGTGTTAGTGCGTTATCATATACCGGCTCGGACGTCACACCGGGTTATCAAGGTCCGCGCTCGTGGGTTAGGCAAAGGCTCACGTTCGAATAATATGCTACAATCTCACAGAGCCACTGGTGGCGAAAGCAGCACCAACCCCTGTTCGGCTACGGCAATGCCACAACCTGTCCCTAGTGTTGCAAGAGCTTCTTTGATCTCGACCACTAAGGCAGGCAAGCCACGCCAACGCATGAAATGGACCAATGACATAAGCCATTTTATCATGCGAGCCTACTACGCAGTCACTAAATTGGAAACTGACACTACAGCTTACAGACAG
Organism: Rhysida immarginata; assembly: GCA_023313115.1. NCBI lineage: Eukaryota > Metazoa > Arthropoda > Chilopoda > Scolopendromorpha > Scolopendridae > Rhysida > Rhysida immarginata. Next base: position 1,952,459 of record JAHWFO010092009.1, read on the forward strand.
CACTTATATATACTTTCAAAGAGACATATCCTCTTGTGACGATATCCAGGGAGGGTAGGGAGATTCTGTAACTTGGAGATATCCAAAGGCAACCTCCACACACGCCCGACAGCAATCACGGTTCGAGACCTGTAAATGACAGACGACTACGGGTTTCGTAGGGTTACAATGCACAGCAACACACACTGTTGCAATAATTTATTCACTCAACAACAATATATACATTGACCTATACTTATAGGTTATTAATCAACATAGATAGGGGCCCCCACTATGTTTTAATTTATTTTTGCTTAGCTTACTTCACAAGCTTCTCCACCTTGGCAGACACACTTTCTCATCCAATGTATTTCCGCCTGTGGCTTAACAAGATCCGTATGCAACTTATCCCCGTTTGTGCAGCGTTCTCAAAAGGTACCCTCAGCTCTACCTTGTGCTCGCTCTTCGGCTATTTGTTGCATCAGTCTCCCACTAACAATATTTGCCCGTTGCCCACAACGTAAGAAAAATGTCGTGTGCGCCCTTTAATTATGCAAATAAGAATTGGGGGGGGGGGGGGCCACAATAACCTTTCATAGTCCCCATCACGGATTAATACAAATAATGTGTTAACAACACAGTGTGTCTGCTGAGACCACCAACGGACATTGGGGCCACTGAATAATGCGCATTCAGTGCCCACGAAAGGGGACTGCCAACCAGCACACAAGCTGAGCCACCAGAGCTGCGTAATCACGCTACACCTACACAGAGGAAATTAAAGCCGACCAATGGTAGGACTCTTGCGCCATCTTACATCAACTTTCAGAATCCATTACTGGGTATTTTAAGCATTAACTTAGCGGAAAATACTAAACTACAATTTTCTTCTCGCACAATTCCCTTTGGAATAATCTTCTGTTTGCGCATGGACTGATCCAAGTTACTCTGAACTGCAAACCATTCAAGGGTTCATAGGCTGCGTTGGCTAAGAACAATCTGTTTGTACCCGTTCGGACAACGCAACATAAAACTTCAAAAGGTTCCCGGGATCCGTCAAACAATTTTGTAGCAGTAACTCACCAACTCGCCGCCAGATATTTCCCTCGTTGGAATACGGACCGGCACGGCTTCACTACCAAACACGTCAGGGCTGGAGAGCGATAACGGTGCAAAACAGGACAAAAGAACATCAGCGATTCATCTTAGCAGAAACGCTCACGATGCAGGGAAAAAAAAAACCAAAGACAACATCATTAAAATTCACAACAATTGTGGTCATCGCTTGTATTTAAACACAATCGTAAATTACTGCAAAATTCAATTAGAGCAGGCTTGTTGAACGATCCATTCTCCATTGAGAGGTTACGCTTATCAAACTAAAGCTTGCTTGTGCAACTAAAAAACACATGACCTTCCAGATCAAAAGTTTTTTCATATCTATCCAATTCTAAAAAAACCCAAAAAAGCCGCAACAATTGCCCCAACGATTCAGCATCTGCTGAAATATGGAGAATTTCATCTTCCCCGACAATGCTAACTCGTTAGGAGAATAATTGTTGGCATTTCTAAAATCAGACTTAACATACAACTTAATAATCATTGCGAAATTGCAATACTCAACAAAAAACAATAAATAAATATTGGAAAACACAGATGAATCAAAGCAACAAGTGAATAAATTATTAGCAACAGCAAAATTTGATTTAAAAAAAAATACACTGACATCATATGTCACATACGTCCCCTTATAAACTGTCCCATACTCGATACAACAACTAACATTGACAACTACTATAGTAAATAATTAAAGCTCCAGATCCAATACTCCCGATAATCTAACCGTGCACATTGCCTCAAATTGTAGCGCCCCTGTATCACCAGGCTACTTTGTCCGCCCTCACACGGTGGTTGCCCATCCCTCCCAGGTTCTTCTTCCTTCTCAGGGACCAAAATTTCTGGTGAGTCACCTCGCACCGGAGACAGCCTACGGCCCCTCATTGGTAACACTGCATCGAGTTTCCCTTCCAACTCTGTCTTCCTCTTCCGGTCCTGGTTGGGTAACAGGTTTATTCGCCCTTTTTACCTTTTTCCGGCAGCAGACCTACTCGGGTTATTGACCCATAATTTCAATCGATCAATATGAACTATAACCTGATCATGCCTTTTTACGCCCTCAATTTTATAAGTGACATCTGTCACCTTATCCACCACCCTGAAAGGACCCATGTACTTAAAGGAAAATTTTTCCTTACGGCCTCTTTTCCTTAACCATACTTTCTGCCCGATACCCAATGACCTGGTCGCTCTGCCTTTGTCAAGCGTTTAATTTTGTCCTCCCGCCGGTTTTGATCTGCCCTACTTATCTCCTCCCTAATTGTTAACAGTTTTTGCACAATGTCTGAATGATACTGCTCCATACTGACACCTTCATTTATCTCATCCTACGTCTCGCCCCATCCACGAGGTGCCACCGGGTCGAACCCAAATAAGAGGTACGCAGGTACCTCCCGCAAAGACTCGTGAAAACACGTCCTCAAGGACCATATTGCAAATGGCAGAACTTCGTCCCAGTTCTCCGGGTGGCTAGTGCACAATGTCATAATGGTCTCGCTTAAGGTTTTGTTACACCGTTCTGCGAGACCATTAAACGTTGGCCTAAAGGATGTTGTCAGCTTATGGCTAATGCCCAGATCATTGCACATAACATTGAAAACTTCTGAGGTAAAGTTTGTCCCCCTATCGCTGATCAATTGCGACGGGACCCCATACCTACAGACAATGTTCTTTACGATTGCGCAAGCCACCATACTGGCAGTCTGGTCGGGCAGTGCTGCGCCTCGACTAACCGAGTCAGAACGTCAGTCATGACAAGAATATACTTGTTGCCAGACTTCGACCTCCTTACCGGCCTCACCACATCAATCACAATTTTCTGAAATGGGTAGGTTGCCCCAATACCAGGCTACCAGGGTGCTTTAACAATGTTCTTTTTTGAATGTTGGTATATCGTGCAACCCTCGACCTTCTGCTTAACATCGGTGCGCATCCCAGGCCAAAAATACCGCTTCCTCAATTTCCGAAGCATGGTATCAATGCTCCAATGTCCGCCCATCATACCGTCATGAAATTGATCCAGTATCAAGCCCCTGAGTCCCACGGGCACGCACACCTTGGGACGAGCGTTAGGGTGTTTGTGGTCGTAACGGGCCACGAGGCCCTCAACCAATACCAACCGACCCCATGGCCAGGACACCTCACTCTGGGCCTGCAACTCTGACAAATCCCTGATAACCATGGGTCACCAGCCTGCCCTACTCACACCTCGTCCCTAAAGTCCTGATTTCCCCGGACCACCACAGTGTTGATGCATTGCCGAGATAAGATGTCAGGCACACAATTCAGTCTACCTGGCATGTGCTTATAGTCTAGGCCAAACTCTTCTAGTTGTAATGCCCAGCGAAGGACCCGCTGGTTTGTGTCCTTCATATGCTGGATGAAGATCAATGGCTTATGATCAGTAATCACTGTGGTGGGGAATCCTATGATAATATGACGAAACTGTTTCGTGGCTAGGATGGTGGCCAGGGCCTCCTTCTCTATCACTGAATAATTTAACTGACTCCCCTGGAGCTTATGGCTGAAGAACGCAACAGGTCTAAGTATCCCATCGTGCTCTTGTTGCAAAACTGCCCCAACAGTGTGCACATATGCATCTGTAGCAAGGAAAAACCTCTGCTTATAGTCAGGGGCTGCAAACATGGGAGCAGATATTAGCCTGTCCTTAATTGTTCCGAATGCCTTATTACAGGCATCACTCCAGAGGAATGGCACCCATTACGGGTCAATTTACTGATAGGAAGGAGGATTTCTGAGAGGTCTTTGATGAAGGGACGATAAAAATTAATCGACCCGATTAACCCTCTCACCTCCCTAACATTCCTAGGCACGCTCAACTCCAGGATCGCCTTCACATTATCCAGGTCAGGGCTTGCACCATCGGCAGATATAATAGGCCCCAGGTATCGGACACAAGGGGTACAAAACTGGCATTTTACCGGTTTAATTATCAGTTCCTTGGCCCGAAACCTTTCAAAAATCCACCGCAACACCTCCAAGTGTTCCTCGAATATGCGGGTAGAGACAAGGATATAGTCGAGGAATGAATGTATTTCTCCTCCCATCTTCTCCCACAACGTCCTTACGACATATTGCTGGAAGAGATGAGAGGAGTTTTTTGCCTCCCTGGGGCAATCTAGTAAGCTGGTATTTTCCCCAGGGTGTCTGAAAGGCATAGCATTCTTTCAGTGAATCGATCAACGGTACCTGAAAATACCCGTTGTTTAGATCGAGCACTGAAAAGAAACTATGCCCGTTCAGTTCCTCTAAAATATCCTTTACAATGTGCGCTGGAAAATCTTCCGGTGTGGTGCACGAATTAACTTTATGGAGATCGAGTGTGATGCGCACATCCCCGTTCTTCTTGGGCACCACATGCACCGGGGAGTTCCAGGGGGTCATACTGGTTTCAATTACCCCAGCCCTTTCCAGCTCCGAAATTTGGTGCCTATAGGCCTCTTTGAACCTATGAGGAATTTTTTATTGTCGAACGAATACAGGGGGTGACTTATCGATTTCATATTCTGCTTGATAGTCTAGAACACCCCGTACCGTGACCACCTTATTCCCAAAGCACTCCTGGAACTCGTAAATCAGCCCCTTCAGTGCATTTTTCTTCCCCGGGTCCACATTCCCTATGCACAGCTCTTCTATAGGCTTACATGCCTCAATCACCCCAGACTGCAAAAGCCCCATCCCTACACATACTCAAACTTCAACCCCATCCTGAAAACGACACATCCCAGACCTAGCCCCAATTCCATTTCCAGACTATCTCGTGCCAACGTCAAAAATCTGGAATTTCCGAATTACAAATATGTGACGCTCCGGGGGGGGGGGGGGGGGGGAGGTTCCGTAATTTGGGGGTATCAAAAGGAAACCTCCACACACGCCCAAGAGCAATCACGGGTTCGAGACCTGTAAATGAGAGACGACGACGGGTTTCATAGGGTTACAATGCACAGCAACACACACTGTTGCAATAATTTATTCACTCAACAACAATATATACATTGACCTATACTCATAGGTTATTAATCAACATAGATAGGGGCCCCCACTATGTTTTAATTTATTTTTTGCTTAGCTTACTTCACAAGCTTCTCCACCTTGGCAGACACACTTTCTCATCCAATATAGTTCTGCCTGTGGCTTAACAAGGTCCTTATGCAACTTATCCCCGTTTGTGCAGCATTCTCAAAAGGTACCCTCAGCTCTACCTTGTGCTCGCTCTTCGGCTATTTGTTGCATCAGTCTCCCACTAACAATATTTGCCCGTTGCCCACAACGTAAGAAAAATGTCGTGTGCGCCCTTTAATTATGCAAATAAGAATTGGGGGGGGGGGGGGCACAAAAACCTTTCATAGTCCCCATCACGGATTAATACAAATAATGTGTTAACAACACAGTGTGTCTGCTGAGACCACCAACGGACATTGAGCCACTGAATAATGCGCATTCAGTGCCAACCAGCACACAAGCGGAGCCACCAGAGCTGCGTAATCACGCTACACCTACACAGAGGAAATTAAAGCCGACCAACGGTAGGACTCTTGCGCCACCTTACATCAACTTTCAGAATCCATTACTGGGTACTTTAAGCATTAACTTAGCAGAAAATACTAAACTACAATTTTCTTCTCGCACAATTCCCTTTGGAATAATCTTCTGTTTGCGCATGGACTGATCCAAGTTACTCTGAACTGCAAACCACTCAAGGGTTCATAGGCTGCGTTGGCTAAGAACAAACTGTCTGTACCCGCTCGGACAACGCAACATAAAACTTCAAAAGGTTCCCGGGATCCGTCAAACAATTTTGTAGCAACAACTCACCAACTTGCTGCCAGATATTTCCCTCTTTAGAATATGGATCGGCTCGGCTTCACTGCCAAACACGTCAGGGCTGGAGAGCGATAACGGTGCAAAACGGGACAAAAGAACATCGGCGATTCATCTTACCAGAAACACTCACGATGCAGGGAAAAAAAAAAAACAAAGACAACATCATTAAAATTCACAACGATTCTGGTCATTGCTCGTATTTAAACACAATCGTAAATTACTGCAAAATTCAATTAAAGCAGGCTTGTCGAGCGATCCATTGTCAGAACGAACTTCTCCATTGAGAGGTTAGGCTTATCAAACTAAAGCTTGCTTGTGCAACTAAAAAACACACGACTATCCAGATCAAAAGTTTTTTCATATCTATCCAATTTAAAAAAAAAAACAACAACAGCCGCAACAATTGCCCCAACGAGTCAGCATCCGCTGAAATACGGAGAATTTCATCTTCCCCGACAATGCTAACTCGTTAGAACTAATTGTTGGCGTTTCTAAAATCACATTTAACATTACAACTTAATAATCATTGCGAAATTGCAATACTCAACAAAAAACAATAAATATATATTAGAAAACACAGATGAATCATAGCAACAAGTGAATAAACTATTAGCAACAGCAAAATTAGATTAAAAAAAAATACACTGACATCATATGTCACACTCTCATCACAGTCACTAACAACGCATTGCAGATCAGCATTGCACAATTGTTAAGAACAATTTAATACCCTTACCCACGCTACAGAAAATAAAGCAAGAAGTTGCACAACAGCTACAAGAACACGAGCCGTCTACACAAACCGACACTCAACACACAGATTCAAACATTAACATTGACATCACTAATGAACTTGTAGAACACACACTCAACAATGAACTTCACCATGATATTCATCCACAACACAACATGAATACCAAAGTAATTGAAACATTAAATGACACCCTATAAAGATACCTCACGGTTTACACGGAAAGAGATCCCACACAAAGACCAGGTATACCTAAAATAAACATAAACAGCAAAACACGAGAAATTTTATGTTGCATGAACACATACATCTTACCACAGTACATTGAAGAAAATCTATCTTTAAAATACTTACGCTTACTTATTTACACTGGGGCTCTTACAGTTATATCCACACTGTGTAGGAAACCAATCCATAAACACACAAAAATTATACAACCAACAGAAACCTAAATTGCAAAAGAAGATGGAGTCTGAGATTGACGAAATCTGCAAGCAGTTAGGTAGACTTACACAGTACACTAAAAACAACACTTCATCAAAGAAGAACAAATGCCTCAGACAGTTATTTAAAAAGATTAAAACACACACCAAACATGAGCAGCACAATCAGCACATTACAGAATATATGGACACATTAAAACAAAGGTTAGCTGCAAAAAACACAACGCCTGAAGAGATACAAAACATGCACTCACCGCAAACAGCAGAACAAGTTATTTGCAAACAATGAGAAGACATTCTATAAGCAGTTTAACAAAGATTATACACAGACACAAAACACTGGTCTGCCAAAACAAACAGCACTCCAACATTATTGGTCGTCACTTTGGTCTGTCTCAGTTGAACATAATAAAGAAGCTAGCTGGATCAGGGAAGAGGAGCAATTAGCATTCACACTACCAAACATGCCTTATACTGACATAACAGCAGATGAACTCTCACAAGTCATTAAACGTACTCATAATTGGAAGGCTCCAGGTGTAGATAGGATTCAGAACTTCTGGTATAAGCGCTTCATCTGTTTGCATCTGATCTTGCAAAACAGATCTCCAACACTTTGCAAACACCACTGACATTGCCACATTTCCTTACACAAGGAATTACATACATGGTATCGAAGTCACATAACACTACAGATCCCACACAATATAGACCTATCACATGCCTGCCTACAGTTTACAAAACAATAACTGCCTGTATCGCAAACAAAATTTATGTAACAAACAACATTCTCACTGAGCAACAAAAGGGATGCCGTAGAAATGACATGGAGCAACTCCTGATAGACAGTGTGGTCCTACGGCAAACTCACAATAAACATCGACACCTCCATGCAGCCTATATTGATTACAAAAAGGCCTTTGATAGTGTCTCACATTCATGGCTTTTATATACACTACGAAAAGTAAAATATAAAATAAACCCTACACTTATCACATTTTTACAAAGTACAATGCTGCATTGGAGAACTACACTACACCTCACACTCAACAGTGAAACCATCACGACTGACAAAATACAGATAAACCGGGGTATCTTCCAGGGTGACTCAATGTGCCCACTCTGATTTTGTCTTGCACTAAATGCACTTTCCAACAGACTGAACAGCACAACTTACGGCTACACAATTAAACACAATAAAAGCTGCCACTACACGCTTTTACACTAACTCTACATGGACATGTAAATCTATGCCTCCACACAAACACAATTGCACCAATTACTTGACATTGCACAAACTTTTTCAAAAGACATACTGTATACATGTTATTTAGGTTGGACAAATGCAAAACCTTTCACATTGAAAATGGAGTACTCAGGGAAGGGGGCTTCACATTAGATGAACCAGATCACATTGCTGCTATGGAAAATGACGAATTTTACAAATATCTAGGATTTACGCAAGCCAAGCTTCTGGTGCACAAACACATAAAGAATACACTCGCTAAACAATATCTTCATAGGCTAGAGACAATACTTAAAATGCATTTAAATTCCAGAAATTTAATCAAGGCCATCAACACTTATGCCATGCCAATACTCTCCTACTCCTTTGGAGTCATACAGTGGACACGCAGATCTTGAGGGACTTGAAAGGAAACAACATAAACTGCTTACAAAGCATAGAATGCAGCATCCTCATGCAGCTATTGAAAGACTCACCCTGCCTCGTTCAGAGGGAGGCAGAGGTCTAATTGACATAATAGATCTACACCAGAAACAGACTCAGTCACTCAGAGAATTCTTTTATTCTAAACAATACATATCACCATTATACAAAACAGTCTGCATGGCTGATACAAAATACACACCTTTGAATCTGAACAGCGTGCAGAACACCCATAACATTCCTACAACATGCACTTAACTTCAATCATGGCTTGGAAAGCAACTCCATGGTAGACATCTTTCTGACCTCAACCAGCCACACGTCGACAAAAAAGCGTCAAACTTTTGGTTGAGTGAAGGGAGTCTCTTTGGGGAAACTGAAGGAACCATGATTGCCATACAAGACCAGCTTATTAACACTAAAAGCTACAGAAAACATATTATCAAAGATTCGACTGATGGGTCTTGCAGGAAATGCCAAATCGCAGAGGAAAGCATCCAGTATGTTATATCCAGTTGCAAAATACTCACGCAGACAGATTATTTACACAGACATAACCAGGTAGCCAACATCATACATCAACATCTAGCTAGGATACACAAGCTAAGGGACATTCACACTCCTTACTATAAATATATCCCTGACACTGTCTTAGAGAACACCACACATAAACTATATTTTGACAGAGCTATAATCACTGACAAAACTATCCCTCGTAACAGACCAGATATTACATTAGTAGATAAGCAAGACAAAGTGACTTACATAATTGATAAGTCCGTCCCAACACACACAATTTACAAAAGACATACATGGTGGTCATAAATTATTAAGCACATTTTGACAGTGAATATTTTATTAACAAAGAAATGTACACACTTCTTGTGAACATCATTGAAAAGTACAACTCAAACAGTTTTTTTCCGTAATATTCCGAAGTTACAGCACTTCCACGTGTGCTCCTGCAGTGACTCGCAGAATATCCATTCGATATTCGATTTCACGCCATGTATTCTGCAGCATTTCAGGTGTCACTGTTGCAATGACGGCCACAATCCTTTCCTTCAATTCATCAAGATCACGCACTTTGCTGGAGTACACGCGGTCCTTTACATATCCCCACAAGAAAAAATCGAGTGGGGTGATGTCAGGAGATTGCGGAGGCCATGAAATCGGCCCCCCGCGGCCAATCCAACGACCAGGAAATTGTTCATCCAGGTATCGTCGCACAATCGTTGCCCAGTGTGGCGGTGCACCATCCTGTTGAAATATAACATCTGGTTGTCGTTGTTCAAGCTGCGGTATAGCATAACATTGCAGCATGTCAAGGTACGTGATGCTATTCACCGACTGCTCTGTGAAGAAGAATGGTCCAATCACTTCATTGACAGTCAACGCGCACCACACATTGACCTTTGGACTGTCTCTAACATGTTCACGGACTTCATGAGGGTTCTCTGATCCCCAAATGCGACAGTTGTGTTCACACGCCCGGAAACATGAAATGTTGACTCATCTGAGAAAGCCACTTTATCCAAGAATGTGTTGTCCACATCAATTTTGTGCAGAATGAGCTCCGCGAATGCAAACCGTTGCGGTTTATCATCGGGCTTTAGTTCCTGAACAATCTGAACTTTGTAGGCATACAATTTCAAACGCTTATGCATCACTTTCATCACCGTAGATCGTGGGACTCGCAATTCCAAGCTGGCCCGCCGAGTTGACTTCGTAGGGCTCCGTTGGAACGCATCTCGCACCTTCTCAATGACTTCCTCACTGACGGTAGGCCTACCAGCACCTTTCTTGTGGGCTACGCTTCCAGTGTCCTTAAACTGCTGATACCACCGCTTTATGGAATCCTTTCCAGGAGCAGGTTGTCCATATTCCAAGCGGAATTGCCGTTGAACTGCTATCACGGATTTCTGCTCATGAAACCAAAGAACGCACATTGCTTTCTGCTGCACGGTCGCCATTTTCGCGTTTTGTGTTCCTACGCCAAACAGTGCTGCCGCCTGGTGGTGATAGTGACACCTGACAAACTGTTTGAGTTGTACTTTTCAATGATGTTCACAAGAAGTGTGTACATTTCTTGGTTAATAAAATATTCACTGTCAAAATGTGCTTAATAATTTATGACCACCCTGTATACTGACAAGTGATGACAATTCTAGTAAATCAAAATTATACAAAAAAGTATAACTGGGGCAATTGTCCGAGAAAGTAAAACTTGGGCAAATATCCACAATTGAAACCAACAATAAAGAGGTATGTGGATAATTAAGTGTAAAGAAGGGCTCTTTTTACCACAACGAAAGTAATAAAGAATATAACAAAAACAAAAAAAAAAATTCTGCTTGTACTGGAAGGAAACAAATTCCTCCTTCAATTTCCCCAACCATTCAGTGAAGGTCTTTCCGATCGTTATTAAGAGAGAATTTTAGTCCCTTGGAAAGTAGTCCAAGTTCAGGGGCGGTGAATTGTAAATTGGCTTGATTAATCACGCTGTCAACACAAGTGGATTTATTGACCGGAGGTTTTTGATTAGCAATTATGAGGTTGAGTTTGTTGGATAGTTTTTGGTTCTTTTGGATGATCTTTTTTCGTTGACGAAGTTCATTCTAAACATGAAATCATCCCAATCTTTTTTTTCTTTAGCGAATTACTTAAGGCTGTTTCACATTACCACTTTTGCGAATGAAAATCGGACGACAAAATCTAGGCCGAATTTCGGACGGCAGAAATTTCGTTGGCACACGACAACCGTCTACGAATCAGGCGTCCGAAATTCGCAGGTTGCTTTTACATTGACAGCGCTGTCGGCATGCGCAAATAAATGCGCAAAGAAAACAAACATGTCTGCCATGTCTGTCGGGTATCGTGATTATTGATCATCATCATCATTAATTTTAAGAAAGAAACGTTTGTTTGCAAGGCGGTGCATTCTGCTACGCAGGCAAAGAATATTAACATTTTTAAAAGCATACTGTTGTTCAGCGAAATAATATGGAGCTATTTTAGTTAACTTCATTAATTCAATTAATCTCAACATTTACAATTAGACATTTTATAAACATAACTATATTTTCAGTATCTCTTTTATAACTGCAAACATTCCATCCGAGAAAAACACTGAACAATGATAGGCAGACAACAACATTCTTCTTCCTCGAGCAACGTAAACAATAGCTTTAAACATCATTTTTGATTGGCTCTCGCATATGGTGGAATCGGTCCGATGCGAAAAATATCGAATCGAACTGGACGCATGATTTTCGCATCGTATGCACCAGGCAACCGACAGTCGGTCGTTTCGCATGTAATGTGAAAGCTACATCAGGCTGCGAAAATGCCGTCTGATATTTTTTCGTCTGATTTTCGTTCGCAAAGATGGTAATGTGAAACGGCCTTTAGTTTTAAATATAAATTGTATGCCTTAGCTTGTGTCACAGACAGTTTATAATTAAGGAAACCAATTTCCATGCATAATCTTTTGGTCTTAACTAAAGGTAGAATATTTTTTAGAGAAGGATCTTTTGAACTATTAAATTTTATACAGTTGACAAAATAAGAAAGACGTGGTGAAAATTGCAATTATTGAGGAAACTAATATCTGCTTTTAAAGATCTAATTCTGAAATTAAGCCTGCAAAATTGATTTAACTCGCTATTAAACAAATAAACCTGAGTAGCCATAACTGATGATAATTCTAGTCAAGACCCAATTCACAATAATTATTTGAATATGTTTAAAGTGATTAATGCATTTCGCTGAGTCACATTTAATAATTGATTTTCTAATTTCCTGAGACATTTCGTTCCATGTTCGTATAGTATTAAAAGGGAAAAAATCTTTCAACGTCGAGATAATATCAGGTGGTTGAATAAGTAGATGTTTAATTTGTCTCACATTCAGCAAAGTGTTTAACCATTTATAAATAAAATGTGCAGGATGATTAATATTTAAAAAGGCTCTAATTAGCTCCCTAATCTTAACCATAATTTTCATTGACAGGTTAAGACTACTGTTTAAGCACATGGTGAAGGCAGATGAAGGTTTTGCTGATCGTAAGGATCAGACCCTTCTCCTGAAATTGAATAGGACAGTTCGACCTGAACTTCGCATGATATTTATGTTAAAAAATCCCGACTCCTTTGCAAGTGCCATTATCCAAGCCAGTGCTAACAATGGCAAGAAAATTCAGGCTGATGTCCGAAAAGAAATCAACAAAATGTCGACAGATATAGCATCTTTTATCGATACCCGTATGGCCGAGCATAAAGAGCTCATTGAAGCGCAAAAAGTTCAGATTGCCAAACTCAGAGACAAATTGCCATCTTAGAAAGGGATGGGGGGCAACCGTGTGCAAACCCAAATCCCCGCCTAAGAAAAAATGCTGAAAATTCAACAGCCCACATCACATGTACCGAGACTTACCTTAAACTATCGGGTGATTCAGTCAATTTCTGACAATTTCACTCGAATGACGTGCATTAGGGATAAACAGTTGAAAGAATATGAGCACCATATTGAATTTCTAAATAGTTGGATTTTGTATTGTTGCAACGGCGCTGCATGAAAATCGTATTGTTGAAAAATGGCGCCCGCTTTATCAACAGAGCAGAAATGCAAGGTTGTCGAATGGTATATCGAGACAAAATCACCTGTAACCGTGCAAAGAAAGTTCCGGAAGGAGTATAAGTGTCCAGACGCACCAGGCAGGCAAGCAATCATGGATTTTGTCAAGCGATTTCGTGCCACTGGATGTGTTAAAGGCAAGAAAAAAGGCGGGAGCGAAGCTCGTGTTTGAACGGCCGAAGTTGTCGAAAATGTTCGCACAAGGTTGGTCGATACTCCTACCAAAACATCTGTTGCGTTGGTCGATTCCCCTATCCATTGAAGAAGGGCTGTCGTATATACCACGACGTGGCGAATTTTGAGAAGGATTTACACCTGTTCCCATATAAGATCCATGTTTATCAGGAGTTAACAGACACTGGAAGACAGAAGCGACAACAATTTGCGATGGAGTTTGGAGCAGAAATGGAAGCCAATCAGGACATTGTGGGCAACCTGTGGGTGTCAGATGAGGCATTCTTCCATCTGTCAGGTGACGTTAATAAACACAACGTTCATTTTTGGGGTTCCCAGCACCCTCATGAGATCCATAAGTCACCTCTTCATGCACAAAAGGTTATGGCTTGGTGCGCGATTTCCAAAAGAGGCATCATTGGTCCGTTCTTTTTTGAGGGCACCGTAACGTCACAGGCTTACGTTAACATGTTGGAAACCTTCTTCATTCCCGAGCTGCGAAGGAGATGTATACCGCTTGGACATCAATGGTTTCAACAGGATGGGACTAGGCCTCACACCACTACTGAAGTGCTAGACTTTCTCAATCAGAAATTCGGAAATAGTGTCATTTCAAACAGGTTTCCAGATCGATTCGGGGGTGGCTTTCTTTGGCCCCCTACGAGTCCTGACCTAAACCCATGTGAATTTTTATCTCTGGGGGTTCCTTAAAGACAGTGTGTTCACTACAGCACCAAGAACCCTAGACCAGCTGCGACAAAGCATCATCGACTGCTGCACCCTTGTGGATGCAGAAATCCTGGATAGAGTTATGAACAACTTCACCATTCGGCTGCGAGCAGTTCAAAACGTTCATGGTGGCCACATTGAGCATATCATCAAGACTTTTCCACGGGAATAAAAACTCCGAACTGCCTAAAATATCATACTGAAATGCTAAGTTTGTAAACATTAATGGGTCAATAAATCATAGTACTGAAATGGTCAGAAATTGACTGATCGGCCTCCCAATAATCTTTCAAATGAAGTTTTGGCAAAATGCTGAAACAACAATTTATTTTAGATAGATGCTTGTATAGGGGACATGGCTACCCCCATGATCATAGACACAAGCAGCGAGATTTCTCTAATTCATCATGACATTGTAAATCAACTGGGCGATAAGGTAACTCGAATCCAAGAAAATATAATCCTGTCTGGCATCAACAACATCAGCTCCGTTAGTCAGATAATATTAGCCGATGTTTGGATCAGTCAAGCACACTTTAAGAATCGACACTCTTTAGTACACGATTTTAAAGAATGACAATACAAAGGCAAATAATGTAATGGTAAAATTTGAGATGAACAAATCTGCCCCATCTTTATAAGGCATTACCCCATTCCTAAAGTTCATCTCAGTGTATTGAAAGTCAAGATTGACTCTTATTTAAAAACCCAGGAATAATCGAGCCCAGCCGTTCGTGCTGGAACTCTCCTATCCATGTGGACCGTAAGGACATCGGAGACGTACGCGTCACTATAGACTTGCATCAAGTGAACAATGTCACTACTGTACTCGATTATCCGGTGCCCAGAATTCATGATATTTTAAATGATTTACACAAATACTGTTATTTCAGTGTATTAGACTTCAAGCTCTGGTTATTATCTATTCCCCATAGCTCCTGAACTTAGGAAGTGCTTTGCATTTCAGCTGCCCAGGGGCAAATTTCAATTGACACGTATGCCTCATGGTGTGAATTGCGAAATTTCGACTTAACATATCAAAATATTCACGTCTTTTAGGATGATGTGCTCATTTATATCAAAACTGCAGAGGAACATCTGGAGATTCTCATGTGGGTATTAAGAATATTTAAAGAGCACAACGTGATCATGAAGCCCTCGAAATGCCAAATAATGATGACGGAGGTGCTATATCTAGGTCATATAATCTCACGAGAAGGCCTGACACCGGATCCCCAATACGTCATGGCTATAGCAAAACTGGAAACACCGAGGATAGTGAGGCAGCTAACTTTTACTGCCCGTTTATCAATGACATGCCAAAACCATAATCCCATTAACCAACCTGATGAGAAAGGGAGCAAGATTTGACTGGTCACTTGAGTGCCAGGAGGCATTTGACGCCTTAAAAGTCAGCCATAGTGAATCCTCTGGTCCTGACACCTCCCGATTACTCTAAGCCCTTTCCACTTTGTACCTACACTTCGGCAGAGACTTTGGAAGCTGTGCTACAACAACAAACAGATCAAGGAATACTCCCGATAACATTTTTTCAGTACTAAGCTAAAAGGTGCCCAAAATAACTACTCAGTAATTGTGAAAGAGTTGCTGGCGATAGTACAAGCACTTCGCCAGTTCGGTCATATTGTGCTAAGCTTTCCAATTGATCTACACTCTGATCATTAACCTCCTCTCTTTGCCTCTTGTTTGTGGTTTGGTTATTGTAAACATGGCTTTGTTTTTATTTTTATTCATTTGGAGATCTCGTTATAAAGAAGTTGTATTGTGGGGTGTTGTTATTGTTGTTGTGTTTATGTTAATTAGGTGTGCGGTTGTTTTGAGTGTGTAAAAGAGAGGTAAAAGATTAATTTAAATAAGAAGTGTTGTTTGTAGTTCTGGGGAAGCTGTGACAATGATTTGAGAGGCAGAGCGCAAGCTCTTGTTGTTGTCGCAGTTTTTCCAGAAAATTTGTAGCAACAATGAGATAACAATTGTTTTTTTCTTTTGTTGTGGAGCGCGTTTTTTTTTTGTGTGTGATGCGGAGAAGCCTTGGTAAGAACGAGAGTTGCGTCGTTATAAAAAACGCTCAGCAAAGCTGAAATATATATGACAGAAAGGTTTTCTTTGCTGAATTTGTGGCTGTCCGTCTTTAAAATGGCCCATAAGGACGTATGGGATCATCCATAGCGGAAATTTCGGGAAGAATCATTTGTTTGCGACTAGCGACTACCCTTCAAGGAATAAGGATCGCTTCGTGATCGTCATGTTTTGGAAAAGAATGTTGGCCGCCATCAAGATAAGAAACTTAGCCAAGATCATCTTGTGATGGGTGAGATTGTTCTTTATTTGCTTTGTCCCCGATGAAGACAGTCTAGTGCACTGTTCGAGAAAGTTAAGTGCCATGTAGTGAAATTTATTTTTAATTGCAACTACCCTGCCATTGCGGAACTTAGCGCTCGTCGTAGAGAGGAACCTATGTGTATCATTGCGCCATCACATGACACAAAGAACGCTTCATGTCCTAATTAACGAGACACTCGTTTAAGTGCATGTTTTATTGATCTAAACTTTGATTGATTTTAGGCTATTAATCAAAACTGTGATAGTTATGTATAGGACCCCGTTAAAATCTCAAGAGAATTTATCACTCTATGTTAAAAGGGGTTTTTTCGCACGTAAAATTTGGCACGTGAGATATGAAATGGAAACGTTTATGCATCCATTTGGGAGATGATTAAAACATGCGTTGCAACAGTGTTTGAATTACTTAATAACGATCTTGAGTGAGGGAAAAGCGTTATTGTGTTGTTAGTATATCACGGGGTTACGGCTCTCCTCCCCTCTCCTGTTCCGGGTTTTGAAGATATGATCACTACTTATGTTCAGGAGTGAGGGAAAAGGAGGGCGTGGCACGTTCTTGTGTTGTTTTCCCTCACCAGGGTTGTTTGATATTGGGCTGGATATCTCATTACTTACAACTCTGCGCATGACAGAGTTTTCGTTTGATGCTAAAGTTCCTGATCTCATGTGTTAAGCATTTGTTGAATTTGCAATATAGTTGTTAAATGTTGTGTTATTCATGGATTCCATTTTTGTCTTATTTTAATATACTTAAAGGAAGAGTTTAGAGTTAAATATTTTTATTTTTTTAAATTTTACTGAAAAAGCTTTATCGGGGCCCCAATTTCTTTTATGTCTTGTAACAATTTTATGAATATTTAACACTATTGACTAGAATGATTTGTTTTCATTACCCACCACACCTAACTTTCAGCTAAGCGTCACCTCCCCTCTGCGAGTCATTTTCTACAATCCGTCCCTACAATCCGTACCTTTTGACCCCGCCCCCCTCCCACGCGTTCGGGGGCACACTCTCTCGTTCTTAGCAAACATTGGGGCAATGAACCAACACCTTTTGCGCTGATCCATTGAAAATCAAGAATATGATGTTCGGATCTCTCACATCAGAGAGGTGAAAAGAATGTCGTTGCCGACTTCCTCTCTCGCCCCCATCTGCGTGAGTGTAATGGAATCGTAGAGCAGGCAGAAATACTTTAGATAACGACATAAAGTCTTCTCAAGAGAATAATTCCATGTACAGTGAGATATATAACGCAGTGACTAAGAAAAAGGAAATATCTATAGAATTAAATAATGGTTTCCTAGCAAACAAACGTAGAAAGGGAGAGGCAGAGATCAGAGCTTGGGTAAATTGTGTATAGGAGAAGACATGAGACTTTGAGACGGAATACCTAAGGAGTTAATATCCGATAGAGGAACCAATTTTACATCGGAGGTAATGCGTTGTGACGTGCCAAGGGGGGGTGGGGAGGTTCTATTATTATGGGGTTCCAAAATGTAACCTTCTCACTCACCCTGACACGATCACTGCCTGTGGCTTTGCAAGGTTCGCTCTTAAATAAATGATATTGTCATTACAAGTGTATGCATACCACTGGTGCCCCAGAGTCTGTTAATGGAATGAGATTGCGTTCCCTTGTGACATATTACCGGACCGTTGACGTACATGAAAACGTCGAGGTCACCTTTTTTTTGAACAATTAGAAGGGAGGCCACATTAACCCTTCCTGTCAAACTTAGACTAACAATCACCATTCTTATTATTTCTACTCATGTAGAGGACCAGTGCTAAAAATGCCAAAACAATACCCAATTTACAATTCCCAACTTAATTATTAACAGCTGATCCCTTGTGCCACCTTACACTCAGAATATATTTTACTAACTAGTAAAGAGTAATTAATATTCCAAAACAAATGGGATTCCATAAGTAACACATCTATTCAGTTCATTTAAAACTGAGCTCATTTTTAGTGTCTAATTCCTCAGCTATCTTTCTGGATTCTTCCAATTGGGCTATATTCGCAAGTTCAATTGTTCGAAGGCACGAATTTACTTCGCCAACGTTCCCAGGGTCCCGTCAAAAATAAATATTTCAACACTTACCAATCTTCTCTTCTTAACGCCCCACGCCGACGATAGTTGGTTATTTCTGCTTCACTGCAACACAAGTAGGGGCAGATCGATCTTGGCTACTGTTGAACATGGACCAAACATCGTTAACGTTCCTTAAACGATCAAAGTTGCTCTTGACAACCACAAAATCTGGTTCTATTTGCCTTTAAACTGTTTATCTCTTTTTGGAAACAATATCACCGAACTTAACTTTTGTTTTTATGAGGGGAGAGAACATTAAAACCATAAGTAAACGTTAAGCTAACTAAAATAGGCCTAACTGCCATGTTGTTCGCTACTCTCTTGAATGTCCCCTTCCTTCTTCAAGACAGAAGTTATTTCTCATCTTACTCTTTTACATTTTTTATTCCAAAAAAAAAACTTTAAATCGCAACAATTTCCTACTGAGTTAGCATCACTGAGATTCTGGGAATTTCCTCTCACCCAACAATGCTAACCCAAAAAGGAAATTTATTGTTGCCGATAAATTTTACAAGTTCGTTAAAAGAAATGTATCTTTTATTATTATAAACACTGCAAAAAAAATCATATTCATTGTAACTACACAAAAAAGACTTTGGATTACTTATAAAAAAAATTATGAAAATAATGGCAACAACAAAAAAAATAATAAAACTAAAACCACTGACATTACATGTCACAGTGTAATGTCCTGGGGGATCTTGGCATTACCGACACATGTACAACGGCTTATCGCCCATTATTCCAATGGTCTCGTCGAGAGAATGAACCAGAATATCCTCGAAACTCTGAGGCGCCTCTGCGATGGGAAGCCATATGTGTGGGATATATTCCTAAACGCTGCTCTATTCAGTATTTGAACAACGTACAATGAGAACACGAGGAATACTCCAGCCTATCTGGTGTATGGTTTGACCCGCATACCCCTTGGGAAGGGGAAAGGCCGGACGAAATTGGGACCGATCCGACAATGTACAAGTCTAAGTTAATAGCCAGATTGAGATCATCTCGAGAATTGGCCAACCAGGAAAGTGACACACGTAGAAATGCCGAAATTAAAAAATGAAATCAAGGCAGAAACCTAAAAGGCTTCCAAGTGGGCGATAAGGTACTATTATTTATCAAAGGCAATGGCAAGAATAAGTTGGGCGATAAGTATGGGGGTCCTTATCATAAGACCCGAAAATTAGGCCCTGTGAACTGAGGTTCAGGGGTCTGTGTTGCAGGGTTCATATTGATAGACTCAAGGCGGCATGGAGGAACATAGGTTTTAAGGTGAATCATTGCAAGTCAAAGGTCCGTCAACCACAACAAGACTGTCATAAGAAGACTCAAGAGGAAGACAAAGATAAGACTCCGATCGTCAACCGACCCCATGAACAGGTAGATCCTTAGGCCGACATCAACAGAGGAGCCAAACAAAATATCCAATCGGTCCAGGATGATCATTGTAGAGACCAAACACACTACGACCTCCATCGCCATCCGAGAGTCGACTGCCGCCAGCTTTACAAGGGACGTGCCGTGCTGAACCAGACTAGGAGGGGCTGCGACCACAAACAGAGTCCTCAAACTGCTTCCACAGAGGAGGGGAATTGTGACATTCATCAATTGCAAAATGTTGCAACTTCTTTGTTGTCTGCCCCCCTGCATGTGGTCGGGAGACACCACGTGTCCACTTGGAGCTTTAGTGAAAATGTGACCGTTTCCCGCAATGACAGACACATAGGGTCAGGACCGGTCATAGTCAATGAGGAGTGAGTCTCTGTGCATAGGCTGATGGGCAATGCTAGGGGGGATATATAAAGTGGGTGCATTGGAGGGAAATTCATTCGAGACGGAGTCAAGCTGCCACTTATGCTGCTTCTCCACTGACTTCGACTTCCAGACCTTCGTAATTTTAAGTACTCTTTTGCCTCTGTATACCCTAACTGCCTGTAGTCATGTATGAACTGAGCTGTGTCCTGACCGCATGTTAGCCCGTAACTTTCTTAGTGAACTGCTAACCTTCGGATTTTAGAGTTACCGTAGTCTCCCCCCCCGCCCCTCCAGAGGAAGTACAGGACACTTCGTAAATTATTTATTCTTTTAATGTTCAATTGTTACATAGCTTGCAACTTTGTATACCCTGTTTATTCTTGTTACATTAAATTGCTTTATTTCTTATTCGACCCCACTGCCTTTTACCCTTTTATTCACAACCTAATTAAGGTTTTTAATATATTCCTTTTAAAAATATCACAACGCAATGCGATTTTTGCTCTCACTGACCGATCCATTTTGTCCCATTGAATCTGACCAGTTTCTTCATTCGGTCGCGTTATTTTAATAGCATTCCACAATTCTTTATCACAAAAACATTTTAACCTTGAATTTCCAGAAGTCATAATTCTGACCATTTAACTTACTGAATGTTACTTTTTTCACTGCTATAGTCGTAATAGTTCATTCACAGTTAACACACAAAAGAATTCAAGATGTCGGCACACGTGTAACATACTAAAAATATTTTGTTATTATTTTTAGTCCAGCAAATACTCAGTCATAACTTAGTAATGTATCCTCCAATGTCTGGGCCCATAACCTGTTAGAATCAAGCGCAATAAATATATACCGTATATACTCGCGTATAAGTCGAGAAATTTATGTCTTAAAATTCATCCTAAAAAACAAACTCGACTTATCCGCGAGTCATACCAGTTTTCCATAGAATTTTGGCAAAGTCACCTAACTCCGTATAGAACTTTACATATTTACTTGATGATTTACTTGAAGAAATGCACATGATTCCAAAATAACATACATATTTTAAGATCGGCATTTATCCATAATCAGTTTTATTCATTCATAAATTTTACCTTTAGAATTTATTATAACATAAAATAAAAGTTTCGAGCCGACAGTGATAACGTAACAGCAGTCATACTTTCCAATTTGCTCACCAGGTGGAGGCAGCGTTAGCTCCATTACTAGAGCACTAGATAAAGACTTTACAGGGGAGGGACGCAAGCAAAAGCATGAAGGAAGACGGGCTAAATAGCATTTCATATGCGTCGTAGTTAATTTAAAAAAATTCATGAAAATAAATAGCTCATTGAATTATATTGCAAAGATAACAGAGCTGTTGTATAAGATCGCGAAGTGGAGAAGTGCTGCTTTGACATGCTTCGATTTCATTACGGTCGTGCTGTCACCTAGTGAGAAGAAGCAGCTTCCAAGTTAAAACTCGAAATTGGATTTTAATACTTTTTTTCACACGCTTTTTTTAATAAAATATTCAGATACCTGTAATTATTAAATAGAAATGACACATTATTAAATTGAAAACTTTATTGCAACTGGATTGGTACATACGATTCGGGAAATATATAGGAACTCTGGGAATTATTTATTTATTTATTTATTTATTTAAAAAGGGGTGAACACTTACAATGAACCCTCTCTAGAGCCTGTATGGCCAGCGGGCCGACATGTGTGGTCTCTGGAGGGAGCGTTAAATTACAGTTAGTATTATAATACAGAATATAGCATGGATTACAGAGATAAATGGGAAAAAAAGAAAAAATAAAGAGAAAAAAAATATTTTATAACTATTATTTAAGTTTTTAATGGAGGACAAGCTGGACCAAGAATGGTCCAGAAAGTTGCAGAAAGAGGTTTCCAGTAAGGTATTATATGCAGAGAGAATAAATATTCGAGGAAAATAAACGGGAAAATAAAGGGCTATTATAAGTAGTAGAAAAGAGGTTTAAAAGATGTTAGTAGGTAATTTGTTAGTTAGAAGTAAGAATTTTAATAGTTTTTTAAATGTTGAGCTCGTAGGGGATGTGCGAATTTGCTCAGGTAAAGTGCCCCACCATTTAATTCCTATATAAGAGATTCCTATACTTCACATTTTATCAACTTAAGTGTAATTTACGGAAAATATTGGTAATATCAGCAATTTATACAGCTATTCTTTAAAATATATCGAAATGACGGCATTTTTGCCCCCCCAAAAAAACTACGGTATTTAAACGCAAAATCAAAAGAAAGGAAGTTGCACCTAGGCGGAAATGAGCAATTGCAGATGACATTTGGCGCACTTTTCTTGTTTTCTGGCATGTTTTCCAACTTTTTTATCTCAAGAAGATGAATTCTGAAAAGAAAAGAGCTTCTTATACAGCGTCTTTTAAATTAAAGGTAATTGACGATGCAAAGAAAAGCAATAACTCTTCAGCAGCAAGAAACTTTGGAGTCAGTGAAAAACTTGTAAGAGATTGGAGAAAATTCGAGGCTAAACTCAAAAAAATGCCGAGATCAAAGAAAGCACTCCGCTTCGGATCAACACCTTTTGTAGAAATGGAAAAAGATTTAAATGACTGGATAATGGAATGCCGACAGAATGGATACATTGTGACTCGTTCAAGCATTCAGATACGAGCCCTTCAAATGGCAAAAAAAGAAAAATATTTAGCAATCGAGGGTATGGCAGATTTTAGAGCATCAGCTGGTTGGTGCACACGGTTTATGAACAGATATGGATTGTGCCTTCGTCAGCGAACAAAGATCTCTCAAAAGTTGCCTACAGCACTTGAGGAAAAGATATCTTCATTTCAAAAATTTATCATTAGACAGAGAAAAATGAATGACTTTGATTTAATCAACATTGGTAATATGGATGAAACTCCAGTGACATTTGATATGCCTGGCAACCGAACTGTAGCAAGCGTTGGTGACAAGACTGTACTTGTTAAAACAACTGGGCATGAAAAGACCCATTTTACTGTTGTCTTGCCTTGCCTGGCAGATGGAACAAAACTGCGCCCAGTATTAATATTTAAAAGAAAAACACTACCAAAAAATATAAAAATTCCATCAGGCATAACTGTTCGTGTTCATTCTAAGGGTTGGATGGATGAAGAGGGGACAAAATGGTGGTTGCACAATGTATGGGATAGACGACCAGGTGCAGAGCTACGAAAACGTCCATCACTTTTGGTGTGGGATATGTTCCGCGCACATAAAACAGAGGATGTAAAGAAAGAAGCAAAGAAAATGAAAACCACGTTAGCAGTCATTCTAGGCGGCCTAACATCAATGCTCCAGCCATTGGATGTCTGTCTGAACAAGCCATTCAAGGACCGGTTGCGCAGTATGTGGCGAGAGTGGATGTGCTCTGGCCAAGCGAAACCGACAAAAGGAGGAAATCTGATGAAGCCAGATATTACTTTAATAGCACAGTGGGTAAAGAATGCTTGGGATTCAATTCCATCAGAAATGGTCAAGAAGTCCTTTCTGAAATGTGGGATCAGCAATGCCATGGATGGATCACAAGATGATGCCATTTATGAAGACACTGACCAATGGACCAATGAAGATAACGATTCAGTAGATGATGATGATGATGATGATGATGATCAAGATATTTATGCAGATGACATAACCGAAGAGCAATACCACCTATTATTTGGACATTCTGATGAAGAAGAGGAGGATTTCAACGGATTTGAATAAAGATCCACTTCTTTAATTTGAAAAGAACTTGAATAACAATGTTTATAAAATTTGTGAATACTTATTATTAATTATTAATAAATGATAATTCTCCTTAGGTTTGATTTCACATTAATAAAATTCTTCATTTATTAATAAAAATCATAATCCTTCAGATTATAAATTAAGTAATTTATTTATGTAATTACCTGTATAATTAATATAATTATTGATTATAATTATTTATGTAATTACTTATAATATTAAATGATAATTTTCCTTATAATTGATTTTGCATTTATAAAATTATTCATTTAGTAATAATAAATGATTAATAATTAAATGACAATAAAGTTTAAAGTAATATTTAAGTGTTAAACAAGTTTTACATTATTAACCATGCAAGTACAGGAGGATTTAAGCATGGGTAAACTACGGTAACTTTAGTGAATTCAAATTTCAAAAGCACCTGAAATTTTACCCTCGACTTATCTGCGGGTCATAGCAAATTTCAAAATTTTTAGCCCAAAATCTGCCCTCGACAGTAGTTAATATTTGGCCTCTCAACACTCATCTTCATAATCGATGAGCTGTCAATACCTTCAGCTGTCAATAAAATCAATAAAACGAATCACCATGACTATTAATGTCCAATCAGCGTAAATATTAATGAAGTATAGTGATTTTTAATGTGATTTCATGCATATTTATCGAGTTTGTTATCAAAATCATAAATATCAATGAGATATTGGTAAATATTAATGAAAAATTATGAATTATCGATGATTATAATCATCCAAACTATTAATTACATGTTATTAGGCATGAATATTTAATTAGCAACTCTTTTTTTATCATAGTTACTATTAGATTTCGTTTTTAGTTTCGTATTTCCATTATCTTCAAAATCGATAACGATTTGATGTCTGTAGTTTCGTATATCTGTTTTGTAGTTACATATTTTGCCACCAGATTTATTTTTCCCCATTGATAAATATTTATGAAAAATAAGTTTCTAGTTTCGTATCCAGTCACTCCCCCATCATCTTCAAAATTGATATTATCAGATGTTTTTATTTAATGACGAGTATTAATGATGATCCTTTTAATTACATGCAATTTTGCTTGAATTGTTAATTTGCAACTTTTTTTTATCATAATAATATTAGTTGACGTTTTAGTTAAATTTTCGGACACTAGATAGCACTCCAACCTTTTTTTGATGTTTTCAGATGCATTACCCGCTACTAGATGGCACTCCCTTTTTTGTTGTCGTTTTCAGTTTCATTTTTGTAAAATCACGTTCTAGTTACATATTTTGATACAAGATGGCGCTCCGTCCCTTTTTATTTTTTTTTTTTCTCAAAGATGATCGCAATAATTAACTAATAACCAGTTGTAAAAGTGTCATTATTTTAAAAAAAAAATCTTTATTCCGACTTTGTTTTTTTTTAATGATGATAAAAGATTATAAAAGCGTGGAGCATTATTCTTTATTGATCAAATTCGACTTATGTTACGAGATGATCAATGCAACAACGGTCTCGTTTTGGGTACCCAGACATTTATTTATCCATGAATATGCGCAAAGATTAAGCACTTACCTCTATTGGCTGCATGATTTCATCGATGACCGTCATTTATCGCGCTCTGGATTTATTTACACTGGTTATAGTGATATTACAGTTTGTCAGTACTGTCAGAGCATTTGCGATGGCCTCCAAACTGTTTATACATAAATTATTTTGCTTTACGATTTATAAATGGAGATACGCATTTTAATCTATTTTATTCCGTGTACGATGCTTGGAAAGAAGGTTTCACAGAATAATTCAGTTATGAAGAACAGAATACACACAAAGATGAAAAGAAAAAAAAAGAACTGAGGTGAAAATGGAAAAAAAAAAACCAATACAAACCCCCCCCCCCAAAGAATCATTTTTATTTTTATTAAAGATTCACCTTTTTTGTTCATCCCTCAAAAGAGAATAAAATTTATTTGAAAATAAGAATATGAAGTAATTTTTTTTTTCTTCCAAAACTTTATACAATTAATGTGTTTTTATATCATTGATACTAAAAAATTTGTAAATTGTTCTTTGATGATACACGACAATTACTCTGCTAGAAATTATTAACACGATAATTCGTTTTGTTTTTGAAATAACACAAAAAAAAAGAAAACAAATCGATGGTAGTAAATAAATAAATAAAATAAAACGTAATTACAAGAACGCATCTTCTCATATTTTCTTGATTAGATGATATGATGAGCTAAGACAGAGAGAGAGAGAAGGAATAAATATAGGTGGCCTTTCACTTTTAGTAAATTATCGTTTTGTTTTTTTTTAATAAGAAGGAATTCTTTTGGAATACTCACATGGTATAAAAGATACTCTTGTATTATTTTTCTTGATAATATTCATCCGATTGATAAAACTCAAAATAAGCTGTTATTTCAGCTTATGCTACTGACAGGGATAATGAGGGAAAATGAGAAAGTTCTAATGAGAAGAGAGGGGCTGTGCGAGGCTATTAAGGAGAAAGTAATTTCTTGTTAGCCTCAGGGACCCAGGGGTTGATGCTTTTTCAAGGCGAACGGGTCTTAATTAGGTTACAAAGAATGAGAAGACAAGGGACTATAAAACAAAAATTAAAAAAGAATAAATAATCACTCTGGGGGTTTTATTGTTAATGTAGATATGCCATTGGGTATCTTAAATAATTTTTTTTTTATTTTTAAGTATATATACTTGTAAGAAAATAACGATTTTTCAGACCGCAGCTTATGATCAAAGAAAAGAAATCATCTCACAGTTTTTCTGGTAAGTTTTTTTTTTTTATTTTTCATTTTTTATTATTTAACTTTTTTAATATATAATTTAAAATAAAAATAGTTTTTCGAGAATTTTATGAGAGAAAGACAGAAAAAAAAAAAGGAAGATTGCTTAGTTTTCTTTTCTCTTCCTTTTTTTACATCTTTTTTAGATCTATTCACACGAGAAATAAAAATATGACTTCGCAAGCATATTTTTCACGAGAACCTCAGCCATTAATGCCCGAGAACTCATTATCATTAGGGGACGAAGTTTTTTTAGTTGTCAGTCGATTTAACCAGCATACCTTAATTCACGTGCGAC
>JAHWFO010092009.1:1979882-2027276 GCA_023313115.1 Rhysida immarginata
GCGACAATATGTGCTCTCGGCACGTAAATATGTACCAACGCAGTCCGGCATTGCTTTGTCAGTGAACGAATGGAAAGCATTTTCAGCTCGACTAGAATCCATTTTACAACAATTTGAGACTGAAACGAATCCGTGCTATTTGTACGAAAGTAGCAAACTCATTGTCTTTTCGGTGGACGAAAATGGGACCATGATGATTAAGCTGGAGAAATCCGACGGATCAAAGAGCATTTTATTGGATGACTCTCAATTTCGCGTCATTTTGGACTCTATTCAATTTGTTAGTGACAAAATAGAAGAACTGAATATCAATTAAAAAAAAAAGGTTACACAAATTTGTTCATAAGTGATTTTTTTTAATTACATGTCAGTAAAGTTCCTCAAGTCTTTAAAAAAAAACTTTAAGAGGATAATTTTTAAATAATGAAATTTTTACCTTTTTATTATTTTTTTTTTTGTCATAATATTTTTGTGGGAAAAATATATTTTCATGTATATTCTGAAAATGATAATATAAACATTTAAAAAAAAAAAAAAAGCACTTTTTATTCTTTATTTTTAAATAATCGACACACACTCGTTATATATGAAAGTTTTGAGCGCACAGATTCAGTTGGTTTAAACTAGTACAATGAACATGGACGCAAGATTTACATTTCCATCTAATTTTTTAATCTGCGGAGCTACAAACTCCGGCAAGACATCATTTACTGAGAAGTTCATAATGCGATCGATGGAACTGTGTAATCCCGCACCGAAACGGTGCGTCTTTATTTATTCTGAAGATCAACCAGCTTATGATCGTCTCCGACGTGATTCTCCAATTCCTATCACGTTTATCAGAAATTTCAATATCGAAATTTATGACACTCTCCAACCTTTGACATTGGTAATTCTAGATGACGTAGTTCAAAATATAAATTCTAAAGATTTAATGAATATTGTGATCAAAGATGGTCATCATAAAAATTTAATGCAAGTTTTATTGTGTCATAATCTGTTCGAAAAAAATTTGCGCACAGTCAGTTTGAACTGTCAAATCTTCGTTATAATGAGTGCGTGTCGTGATGTTAATCATCTGAAGATTTTGGGTAATCAAATCGGGGTGGGTGCTCAATATTTATTAAATATATATAAAGATTGCACTCGTAAACCTTTCTCACATTTGCTCCTGGATCTAAGACCTAACGTAGACGAACGTTTAAAGTTCAGAAGCAATATTTTTGACACACATTCGCACGTTTATTTGAAAAGAGACTGAAAAGGAGGAAAGAAAGGAAAAAAAAAAATGTCAAAAAAAGTGAAAGCTTATTTTCCCATTTTACAACTGTTGGCTGGTAAAAGTATAAAAAACCACGTTAAAAAATCACTCCTCTTATGCCCCGATATTTTAAATGTCCTTTCCGAATGTTGTCTCAATGTATTAAAAGGACGAATTTCGTTAACGAGCGCGCAAATGCGCAAACTGAAGCGGTATCGACACGTCGTGAAGTGTTTGGCGTCGAAAAAGTTTTCTCACAAAAGAAAAACGAACATCATTAACCAAAAAGGAGGTGAATTTTTCACAGCTCTCCTTCCTCCGTTAATAGGCTTATTAGGCGGACTGTTCACGCGAAAATAATGTTTAAAAAAATGGTCCTCGTTCCTCAAACCCTTCATCATCCGCTCCAAAAGCCGTTGTCCGCATTAGACAATGAAATGAAAATTATTTTAGAGAGGAATGATCTGGACGATAGAACCAAAGCTAAACTCTATAATCTCACCTTGCAAAGTTATTTAAATTATTATCGAAAATTAAAAAACGATTTTTTTCAAGAAGAGAAAGACTCGTTGGAAAACGATGATGTTGATCCATCTGCCACCGTCTCTCATGCCGCGGCTGCTGCCGCGGCCGCCGCCGCCCCCGTCGTCAGCTGACAGTGAAATTTAAAAAGAAGTCCTTCCGTCTTTATTCCTTTCGTCCAAGGTGACTTCTTTCGAGCGTGGACCAAGCAAAGAATACTTCAATCTTTCAGTGCCTGCATCGTGGTTCGAGACCGTGTTGCATCAATCGCCTTCATTCGTAAATCTCCTACCACGTCATTCTCATTTTCCAATTTCCGATGCTGATGTCACATTTTCTCTTCCTCGACAAACGGAGGTCGAAGAAATATTAAACCGTGTCCCTATAAAATATAAGTCGCCAGTTAAAAAAGTCTTAAATTCCACTCAATTGGCATGGGATAAAGATCGACGTTTGATTTATGACGGTCGACCCGTGCTAGGTTCGAAAATAGATAGACTGCTCATGGGCGTGGTTAGCGAAGACCCTGAAAAGACAATTTACGAGAACGAACCGGGATGGACGGAAATTAACGCGTTAATCGATCCTGACGAAGTCGAGAAAAGAAGTGTACGAAGAAAATCCAATCTGCCTTATCGATTCAAGTGGGATGTCTTCAAGAAGAAATAATATTTTAGAACAAATTTATTTTTCCCCTTCATCACCCGGCAGTTACGGAGGTGCTAAACGATTATATAGGGCGGCAGTCGCTTCACGTAAGAGTTTCACGTTAAATGAAATTAAAAAATGGTTATCTACTAAGGACACTTACACGCTTCATAAATACGCAAAGAGAAAATTCCCACGAAATCGCGTGATTGTGCACAGCGTCGACGAAATATGGTCAGCTGATTTATTAGATGTGTCTAATCTATCAAGGTACAATGACAATGTTCGTTTTCTGTTAACTATAGTGGATGTGATGTCAAAACGAGCTGTAATTTTTCCTTTACAAAACAAGTTGGGAAGAACGGTCGCTGCTGCCTTCGACGTCGTTTTATCTTTTGAAAAGCCGACAAAAATATGGACTGACAACGGTACGGAATTTTATAACGTCAACGTAGAAAAGGTTTTTAGAAAGTACAATGTCGAACACTATTCTGTTAAAAACGAAGAAACGAAAGCGTGCATCAGCGAGCGATTCCATCGTACTTTGCGAGACCGTTTACATCGTTACTTGCATGCAAATAATACAAAAACTTACTTACATATTCTGCCTGATTTAGTCAATGCCTACAATCACAGTTATCACAGATCTATTAAAATGACGCCGATGGAAGCACGAATGGAAACAAATAAACGTCTCGTCTTTCAGAATCTGTACGGTGATAGCGTGAGGAAGAGTGGGAGGAGCAAATTCATCGAAGTAAAAAGAACTCGCGATACGACATCACGATTTAAGCAGGGTGATCGCGTTCGTCTTTCCGTAAAGAAAGAAGCTTTTCAAAGGGGATACTCGCCTTCGTGGACAGAGGAAATTTTCCTTATCGATACAGTTAATCGAAATCAAAAGATTACAACCTATACAGTACGCGATCTCCAAAATCAACCCATCATCGGTACGTTTTACGCGCAAGAACTACAAAAAGTTGAATGACAATGAAAGGCTTTTACTTAACACTTCCAAGCAACTCGTCTATGAATGTGTTCCCCGATAATACACTTCAAAACTATACTACTTATTTGCCGGAACAAGTCGAGCTGGACGGAGAATATGAAGCAGCCTTAACAGAAATAAGTTTTCCAAATTCATTTACAGACACCTCATTTACTTTGAATCCCAATGGTGAAGACGATCAAGCTCGTATAATGATTCACGGATACAATAAACCGCCGATAAAAGCAAAAGAATTTGACATTCCTCTCGATTGCACTCGCGGAGCTCATACTTACAACAGCTTACACGAGCTTAGCCTTGCCATTAACGGTGACATTAAAAAAGTACTCAGTGAGTACGCCGACGGCTTTAAGGATCCAAAATTAGCTAAAGCGGTTGTACGCTTGGTTTACGACGAACGATATCACAAATTTATCGTTTACAATCACTTAGACGTTGATCATAAAGTGCGATTGTTTTTAGGAAAATCTGTCCTTAAAAGATTTGGATTCGAAGACAGACAATTTCCGTTTTTCTTACGTGAAAAAGGGTTTCCTTTAAAGCTCTTCGCTCGTCAGATCGTTCGACCTTACCCGCTGAAATCGGTTGATAGCTTGTACGTATACAGCGACCTCGTCGTACCGCAATTTATCGGTGATGTCAAAGCACCGTTGATGAGGATTGTCAATATAGAAGGTCAAGACGGAGAGAATACGTTTGTATCCTTTCATCGTTTGTATTATTTACCCGTGATTAAAACTTCTTTCCGTACGCTTGAATTGGACTTAAGATTGCACACTGGAGAGCGAGTGCCATTTGCAAACACAGGACGCGTGGTGTGCGTAGTTCATCTCAGACCAAAGAAAAGATGAGAGCGGATTGCTGCGACCCATACTCTTCGTATTATATTTCGCAAGCCGGTGGCGGCTTACCTGTATTTTACGGACGATTTCATCAACGTGGAAGTGGACTTGGTAGCCTTTTCAGTTCCCTCGGAAAATTTGCTTTGCCGTTCTTAAAAAGTGCGGCAAGTTATTTTGCTCCAAAGGTCTTCGATGTAGGAAAAAACGTTGTAGGTGATGTCATTCAAGGAGCAAACATCAAAGAATCTGTCAAACGAAGATTACAAGATACCGGGAAAGAAATTTTTGACGATGTTAACACGAGAATTCAAAGGGGGCGTGGGCGGAAACGTAAAAACATCGTTGGAAGTAAAGGAAAGAAAATTAAACGGAGGAAAAAAAACTCTCGTGAGAAAACGATATTTTGATTAAACAACAAAAAAAAAAATTATCCCCCCTTTGTTTTTAAAAAATTTCTCGATAAAAAGATCAACATTTAAGTGCGTCTCATCATTCGTAACCATGTCGTTCCTTCATCCAACATCGTGTACGTGTTTGAAAAGCGAATTGGATGCGTTTTCTGTTCCACCCACCCAAACATCCATTGAAAAATCCAGGTATGCGGAGTATCGTCCCGTTGCTTCCCTATCGTCAGGAGGAACAATCGAATTTCTTATCCCTGGAAATGCTGAAGAATACATTAATCTTTCCGAAACCATATTATATGCTCGTGTAAAAATTAAAAAGGATGCGAACACTCCTTTAACGAATGACGAGAGCAAAACTGTCATACCACGAAAGTTGATGTTGCAAATGCTATTTAAGCAGATCGATGTATTTCTTAACGGTAAACAAGTTAGCACTGGCAACGATTATTCTTATAAGAGTTACATTCAGACGCTTCTGAACTACGGGAACGATGCGAAAAATTCAATGTTAACCGGATCGTTATGGTTGTCTAAAGAGGACAGACAAAATGCTTCTGCAGAAAGTGCGAGTCTCGATCTCGTCGGAAGAATTCACGTTGACCCCTGCTTACAAAATAAACTCCTTTTGAACAACGTATCGTGCAAGTTTAGATTGATTCCTCATAAACCCGAATTTGCAATCGAAATAAAAGGATTGGAAGGTGGAGGAGCGATTCCACTTCGACCTGTAATCGTATTTGAAGATGTATTGTTATACGTTAAGAAAGTAAAGCCATCACCGACCATATTACTCGCGCATTCCCATGCTTTAGATACAGCGACTGCAAAGTATCCATACAAGAAGACCGACGTAAAAGTTCATACAGTAATTCAAGGGACGACTTCTGCTCATATCGATAACGTTTTCCAAGGGCAAATTCCTTCACGAATCGTAATCGGACTCGTAAAACACGATGCTTTTAACGGATCATATAAAGACAATCCCATGCATTTCGACAACTTTAATCTCTCTTCTTTATCCGTATCGATCGATGGAGAAATAATTGATGGAAAACCGTTGGAAATGGACTTCAAAAATAAAAATTATGCTTTAGCTTACTTGAATACTTTTGTCGGCTTAGGCATGCTGTATCATAACAGTGGAAACACGATCAGTTATAAACGCTGGGGATTTACAGGCGATACTCTCTTCTGCTACGATTTAACACCAGATGGTTGCGGCGATGACGACTCCCACATATCGTTAATTAGACAAGGTGTCCTACGTATCGATATGCGCTTCGCTGAAAAGCTACCGCAGAACATTAATGTGATGATTTACAGCGAAATGGATTCCTTATTTCAAATCGATAAAGAACGAAATGTGATTTGCGAAAATTAAAAAAAAAAATGGATGCTCAACAAATTTATGCAATATTGAAACCGCGTTGCAAACGATTTGCAGGAGTGTATCCACTGAATCACGTACCTCGTGCTCCTCGACAAAAAGATGAGTTTTTGGTGGTTAATTTGGACGAGTGTCATCTCGAAGGCAGTCACTGGATTGTGCTTGGAAGTCGTGGAGAATATTTCGACAGCTACGGACTTATGCCGGACAAACTCTCTATTTTGAATTATTTATCGAACTGTAAGAGACGATTTTGGTATAATAACGTACGTTTGCAGAGTTACACGAGCATCGTATGTGGACATTATTGCGTTTATTACATATTAAAAAGATGTCAAGGATTGTCACCTAAACGTATTGTAAACGAGCTGAAATCGATCCCTAATCCAGATGCATATGTATATCTTTACGTGAATAAAATCATTAAGTAAAATATTTAAGAAAAAAAAAAATGTGTGTTGATTATTATTTTATTTTTTTATTTCTTTTTTTTTTTTTTTTTTTTTTTTGCACAAACAGGGGAGGGCAAAAATAGAATAAAATGAAAAATTATTAATAAATAAATGTCATTATAATACGTTATTTAATTAAAAAAAATTAGATGATAATTTATTTGTATTATTTTTTTCTTTCACACAGAGATAAAAAAATGTTTAAATGCGACATATGCGGACGAGTGTATAGCTACAAAAGAAATTTAACGACTCATCGCAGTAAAAAACACGGTGTGCAAAATGGAATTTCGTTAAAATTCACTTGTTTAATTTGCATGCAATCTTTTCGTACCAAGAAGGAATTACAAGCGCACGCTGCAGCTGTTCATCAAAGTCCCTCATACTCAACTCTCCATGAGCCTTTGACATCATCCTCAGTATTACCGCAAGGCATTAACGAGCAACAGAATTCAAGCTCGACCTCGTTTCTTCCTTCTCATCCCCCTTCATCTTCATCCTCCTCAAAAGACATTATCCTTGACAATGTGCCGTCGACCTCCGGACAAATTCTCCAAAGCTTATCATCAAGTGCACCCTCCTCTCCTCCCCCCACTGAAGGAACATCATCAATCAGATCAACAGATAATGATGCCCCTTCTTTCCAACAACATGTAACAGCGCATAGGAATTTTTTTCACCGATATTCTTATACGTATAAGCACGATACGACTGATATTCACACGTATTTTAATGAAATAAGAAAAAGTTTAGAAAGCATTTTTGAAACTGTGATGGTGAATCTCAATCAAGTTAAGTTTTTGATTTGTTTGGCAGTTACATTAGAGAAAAAATCTGACGAAACAATTGAATCGTTGCCATTATACTTGTGTTCGGGAACAAGATTAGTTTTATTAAAAACAGAAATTTCATCGACTATCGATGATGTGATAAAAAATTTGGTAAACAAATTCGAAACTTTTCAAAAAAATGGGTCTGGATGGACTATCTCGTCCATTGATAAATGCGATGTGCATTTTGGAAAATATCGTCCGTTGTCTGGAGGGTGTAAATTTAAGCTCGATAAATTATTAAAAAATAAGAGAGCATTGCTCAATGTGGAAACTGACAACAATTCTTGTTTTATATTTTCTGTCTTGGCGGCATTGCATCCTGATGCTAAACGAAGTGATGATGAATATTACATGCAGTTTATGGGGGAACTCAATTTAAACGGAGTGACATTCCCAACTCCGATTACATACATTCCTAAATTTGAAAAACAAAACGATCTCTCTGTAAACGTGTATGGTTATGAAAAAAAAAAACAGTCTTTCCTTTATACATATCGAAAACGGCAAGGAAACGGGAAGTTAATTTATTGCTGCTTGAAAACCGACATTATTGTGCCATTCTGGATTTTCGACGATTAACCAGGATGGGTGACAAAAACCGTAATGTTTGCCGCTACTGTTTGTCAATGTTTCGCGGAAAAGCAAGGTTAGAAGAACATGAGAAAGACTGTCGATTGAATAAACCTCAACGTTTAGAGATGCCTAAAAATCCAAAAATGATGTTTAATCGATATGATTATCAGTTGAAGGTACCATACATAGTATATGGTGATTTTGAATGTATTTTGCCAAAGGAACAAACATGTGTTCCTTCAAACAAATATAGTTTCTTACAACAAACTCAGCATCACATTCCTTGCGGTTACTGTTATATCATCTTGGATCACGAAGGGAACGTGTTCAAAAATAAGCTTTATAGGGGAGAAGACTGCATAGAGCATTTTTTTAAAAACATAGAAACTGATTACGATGAAATACAAACAAAATTAGCAACATCAGAGCCTATGAAACTAAACTTTCAAATTCATGATCATTTCAAATCTGCGACTCATTGTCACATATGTGAAAAGATCTTTCTACCCTCTGAAATAAAAGTACGTGATCACTGTCACATCACTGGAATCTATCGCGGAGCAGCATATCAGAAATGCAATTTGCTTTACAAACCTAAGAAGACGCTGCCTATTTTCTTTCATAATCTTAAATCATATGATTCACATTTCATCGTGCGCGCATTATCTTATTTCGGTGAAACGAATATTCAAGTTGTCCCGCAAAACACTGAACGATACATAGCAATACAAATTAAACATCTTCGTTTTTCAGACAGTTGTCAGTTTCTATCTGCTAGTTTAGACACATTAGTGCAATCCAATGAGAAATTTCCTTTGTTAGAAAGTTTGTTTCCTGAAAATCATGATATATTAAAGCGAAAAGGAATTTACCCTTATGAATATATGACAGATTTTCAAAAATTTGCGGAAACTTCTTTACCATCAAAACACGAGTTTTACTCTTCCCTCAAAGAAGAAGACATAAGCGACGAAGAGTATGCATACGCGCAAGAAATATGGAAGAGAATGGGTTGTCAAAATTTGGGAGATTTTCACGATCTTTATCTCTTAACAGACGTAATACTTTTAGCCGACGTATTCCAGCAATTTCGCTCACTATGTGATGAATATTACAAGCTTGACCCAGCTCATTTTCTGTCGCTCCCGGGTTTATCGTGGGAAGCAGCAATGAAAAAAACAGGTGAATCTTTAGAACTTTTGACAGACGTGGATCTTTACATGTTTTTTGAGAGAGCAGTCAGAGGTGGGATATCAATTATATCTCAACGCTATGCAAAGGCCAACAATTCACTTGTAGAGGGATATGACAAAGATGCACCCATCTCTTATTTATTCTATATAGATGCAAATAATCTTTACGGACATGCATTGTCTCAACCCCTTCCTTATTCCGATTTTCGTTGGTTGGATCAAAACGAAATCAACCATTTAGATGTACATAAATTAGATGAAAACGATGAAATCGGATTTTTCTTAGAGGTCGATCTTCTATACCCAGATGAATTGCACGATTCTCATTGCGATTATCCGCTAGCAGCTGAGAAACTCATCGTTACAAGCGAAATGCTGTCACCCTTCAACAAAGAATTACAAACAAAGTATAAGCTTCCTCATAAAACTGAAAAATTAATTCCTCACTTTCTTCCGCGCAGAAAATATATTTGTCATCATAAAAATTTAAAGTTTTATCTCGATCACGGGTTAGTTCTGGAGAAAATACATCGCGTTGTGAGGTTTCGTCAAAAAGCATGGTTGAAACCTTACATAGAATTCAATACGATGAAAAGACAAGCGTCTTTGAGTAGTTTTGAAAAGAATTTGTTCAAATTGATGAATAATGCGATCTTTGGAAAGAGTTTGCAAAACGTACGCAGGCAACAGGTTATTAAATTCAGCACGAGTGAAAATCGCTCGTTAAAACTCACATCAAAACCAACATTAGATTACTTTGAAGTTATCAAAGAGGACTTGATGCTCTTTAAAATGCATCGTCATCGTGTTGTGTTAAATCGTCCCGTGTATATCGGAACAGCAGTTTTAGATCTATCAAAGCACACGATGTATGAATTTCACTATGATCATTTTAAAAAGATTTATGGAGATAAATGTCAACTTCTATTCTCGGACACTGACAGTTTATTTTATCAAATTTTCACAAAAGATCTTTATGATGAATTAAAAAATCATCTTAGCTATTTCGACACCAGCAATTATCCCGTTGATCACAAGTTATATTCGACTGAAAACAAGCAAGTGCCTGGAAAATTTAAAGACGAAACAGCAGGGAACGCGATCACGGAATTCATCGGATTAAAGGCGAAAATGTATTGCTTTCGTTACGGAAATACAATTAAAAAAACGGGTAAAGGTGTCAAAAGAAACACGCTTAAGAAAGACGTACATTACAACCATTATTTGCGCTGTTTAAAAGATAAAGCATCTTTTCATTTTTCTTCAACAGTTATTCGAAGTTTTAAGCACTTGCTTTACACATGTAAACAAAATAAGCTTTGCTTGTCGGCATACGACGATAAAAGATACATTTTAAATGACGCAATTCATTCTCTTCCATATGGTCATTATTTGATAAGAAACCAACAATTACATATGTCCTAATTGATCATTAACTTGTAAGAATTAATTTTTGTAATTAAATGATTTTATTTATTTATTTATTTATTTATTTATTTATTTTATTTATTTCTTAAAATATTTTGAAATTTAAAAAATGGAACTTGTATAAAATTTAAAAAAATTAATGCTTAATGAATTAATTGTAAGAAATTTTGAATTGTAAAATAAACAAATGAATTTAAAAAACCATCCATGACTATTTATTGTGTTTTAATTAGTCGGAGCGCCATCTAGTATCAAAATATGAAACAAAAACGTGATTTTACAAAAATGAAACTGAAAACGACAACAAAAAAGGGAGTGCTATCTAGTAGCGGGTAATGCATCTGAAAACATCAAAAAAAGGTTGGAGTGCTATCTAGTGTCCGAAAATTTAACTAAAACGTCAACTAATATTATTATGATAAAAAAAAGTTGCAAATTAACAATTCAAGCAAAATTGCATGTAATTAAAAGGATCATCATTAATACTCGTCATTAAATAAAAACAACTGATTATATCGATTTTGAAGATGTTGGATATAATTGAGTACGAAACTAAATACAACTAATCATATCGATTTTGATGATTACTGGATACGAAACTTATTAAACTTATTTTTCATAAATATTTATCAATGGGAAAAATAAATCTGGTGGCAAAAAATGAAACTACAAAACAGAGATACGAAACTACAGACATCTAATCGTTATCGATTTTGAATATAAAGGGTTGGATGATTATAATCATCGATAATTCATAATTTTTCATTAATATTTACCAATATCTCATTGATATTTATGATTTTGATAACAAACTCGATATATATGCATGAAATCTCATTAAAAATCACTATACTTCATTAATATTTACGCTGATTGGACATTAATAGTCACGGTGATTGGTTTTATTGATTTTATTGACAGCTGAAGGTATTGACAGCTCATCGATTATGAAGATGATGAGTGTTGAGAGGCCAAATATTAACTACTCTCGACTTATACGCGAGATCGACTTATATGCGAGTATATACGGTAAACAAAGGATACGTTTACTACTAAAGGAAACAACGTTTCCGTAACATTTTTTCCATGCAACTCGTATGAGAAATTCAGAGAGATGAGAGAAGGAGCTAGAAGAACAGATTCTCAGTAAAGAAAACAACAAAACAATCTGCATAATGTAAAATATAATAAACATAAATATTATTTAAAATCTGGATACACATATTAATTGTAACGCTGTGGATACGGTCACGGCGCTGTGGCTTGTCAGCGTTCACGATGGTCTAAAAAGGGAAATGACGTGGTGAAGGATGGAGCATGCGCTTCGCGCAATGGATGATTAATGATCGGCGAAACAGCACTTTGGCAAGCAATAATTGTTCAAAGGAGTCGTTCGCGTACATGTATATGTAAACGAATTACGTGCACATAGTGAAATCACACAATTCACGAAATATGCAAGTTCCTATTGCTCATTCCATTAATTGTACAATGTCTTTTGGCTGCCCGAGTGCGAAAATTGATACGAGGAGGAGTGAGGGTCCGCTCTTTGATCGCCGCTGTGCGTGCCTGAACACGGTCGCCGATGCGCGATTCACACATGGTACCTGTGCTGGCGGTGGCCCTGGATAAATCTGTATATAATTTCTCACATTTGTAATTCGTTTTAAATAATGAAATTTCACCTCTGATTTGGCCTCTGTCCGGTAGACGAGCTCGGCTTATGCATTATTTCTGTGTAACGTAGCTCTTCTTTCACAAAACGTGTATTCACACGCTTTTGAGCGCCGTCAATAATTCTGGAATGGCATGTCCAAAGTTGAATGGAAATGCTTTCTTCATATTCCACGGAAGTTTCGCTAGCTTGTCAAACGAAAAGAATCTATGTCCACGATTTAAAACAGGCGCCCGTAGACGCATAGCGACGATCAAAAGGCGGGCAGCATCACCATTCCTCCTCGTTTCTATTTCGCACACGGGCTTTGTACAATTCTCGGAATGAGTTGTGTATTTCGTGAATTGTCTGATTTCACTATCTGCGCATAAATCGTTTAAATATACGCGAAATCGTTTGCAAACTATTCTTTTGAACGATTCTCGCTTGCGAAAGTGCCGTTTCGCCATAGAATAAGAACGTTTCTGATTCTGTGGTTTCGCTCATCACTGATCATCCGCTGTGCAAAGCGCATGCTCTGTCCTTGATCGCGTCACTTCCCCTTTTTCGAGACCATCGTGAACGCTGACAAGTCACGGTGCCGTGACCGTATCCACAGTGTAATTGTAAACTTGTTCATACGAGTATAATAATAATATGATGTTGGCGGTTACACCATCTATTGTTCATAGTGTTCAAGATACAGCTATTAGAGGTCCCAATTCATGCAAGAAAACAAAAAAAAAAAATAAAAAATAGATGCTAATTTATGAAGCTTTTCGCACGTTTACGAATGACATGTTTTTACTGTAATTCTTGATCGTAATTGTTTTCTACATGTTCAAGGTGAATCGTGTTCACGCCTTAACTCTTTTAATCGGGAAAATTTGGATCAAAAACAGAAAAAATGTGCTAATTTATTCAAAAAAATGTTCAGCCAAAATATATTGATTTATGGGGAAATTTTTTTTTTGTTTAGTATTTATAAATGTTCAGGCCACTATATGAAACTGTATATACTGGGTGAGTTTTTTAAAAGTGGCCCGGTGAACGTGTACAAATGAGCATGAAAAGAGATATCAAAGATCAGTGCAAATAACCTAGAGTAGGTGCTGGAAGTGTCCTCCACTGACCTCCAGGCACGTGTGAAGGCATGTCCACATTTTCCTGAAGGCACAAGTAGGGTTTTCGCTGGAATGGCTTGAATGGCTGTCAGGACGTTTTGTTGAAGGTTGGCGACCGTGCACGGATTGTTCTGGTAGATGCCTAAATTTTACTTTATTTCTATTTTATAAATTCATTATATGAATTATAATTATACTTATAATAAAGAATAGAATCTCAGGATTAAAAAAAAAAAAAAGTCCCTATACCTATCTGCAATAATAGACTCTCAATAAAGGCACCCAAGTTCAACATGTTGTTCAGGAGGCAATAAAATTACAAGGGTAAAGTTAACGTAGGAGGAAAAAAGTTTCTATACATATTTATGCAGTAAAACTTGCACGTAACTAATAAGGAGGCTACATAATTTCATAAAA
Organism: Rhysida immarginata; assembly: GCA_023313115.1. Taxonomy (NCBI): domain Eukaryota; kingdom Metazoa; phylum Arthropoda; class Chilopoda; order Scolopendromorpha; family Scolopendridae; genus Rhysida; species Rhysida immarginata. Next base: position 1,993,633 of record JAHWFO010092009.1, read on the forward strand.
TGCAGGTTCTGAATAAGTAGAAAGAAAATATAATTTAAAATGAAGAAGCAGATAATGGGTATTTGAGATCGACGTTAGCTGTCTAACTTCTGTGCCTGTTCAGTTTATATTATTTATAGTAAATACAATAATTTGTTCTCTTAGTTAATTATACTGTATTATTATAGAGAAAGGTTTACTGCTTAGAATACACTAGTTTTCGTTTCCTTAGACCTAACAATTAAAAAGATAAACAATTTTATTTCCGACTATATTATAAAGACGTGTAAGTACGCCATTCGGCACTCTCTGTCCTAAACGAGTTAACAACAAATCCTAATTATGATCAGGGTTGATGGGGAATGTTGGACTCAACAATAGGTACTTTACTGCCCACCCAGGTTTCTTTCTTGTTTCGGTTCATAACCGATGTTTTTGAACAAATAGAGTAACTTCTACATTAAGTTATGATGGTGCAAATAATTCATATAACTATAAAATATTTAGTGTAGCGACGTTTTCTCACCATTATGAATTTTCATGAGAGAGTTGAGCAATGCCACAATGAGTATGCGTGCCAGTGTCGTTAGCATGCGTGCCAATGTCTTGTGAATGGTTCTAGACATGCTGCAGGCCGATTCCAAGGAAACATACTGTGTAAGGAGAGTCAGTGACTATGTCAAAATTTTGGTTGTCCTATTCCACAGTATTTGCTTATTCTTCTTTGGAGAATCTGAATAAAAGAGCATGAGCTATCTACTGGATCTGTGCAAATGCATAATAATGACAAAAATATTACTTAAATTAATAAAATGTCATCGAAAATACATATCCGGTATTTTAATTTTATTCCTTGTGGATTAGAGGTTTTCCTTTTTTGGAGGTTCGTTAAGATTTAAGCTGGAATCATTGGTATATTAGCTGTATCATTTAGCTTTAACTTTTTAATAATCTTTAAAGTGTTTGAGGCATCGGGTTTTTCTAGATGAGGGTTCTGGCTGACTTCATGATTAAAGTTGTCAGTTCCAGTTAGTTTGTAGGGTTGTTTAGCCAGTTAAGAAAAGTAAACATGGGTAAACAAGTTGCAGTTACAGTTGTGTTGAATAATTTGCGATACGTTTCCTATGCATGTTTTTCTACATATAAAATTTACATTGTCTAAGTTCATATTAGTCTACAATAAATTAAGATGGACTTTCCGAATCGCCCTGTATATTCTCTTTGGAATTTTCCTCTTCGTTCTGCAAAATCAAGCATAAACAGCTTAAAGAGAATATGATAAATTGATATTTAAGCATAATGTTTATTTTTGAATGCTAGTATACATTTCTCTTTTTTAAACCAAAATGTTTATTTCTTTTTGAATGTTATTTATTTCAGACAAAATCCCAGTAATGGAGAAGCAGAATTACTCTTTTGACAGAGGTGAAGAGCCCAATCTGCGTTCCTTTACATCAGTATTTGGATTGACTCAAGTGCTTGGAATTCTATGCGTAATTCTTGTCGCAGTCTGGATGGGTTACTTCAGAGGAGGCTTTGCATGGCAAAGTGATCCATCCATTCAGTTTAATTATCATCCACTATTTATGATCTTAGGATTGGTGTTCTTTTATTGTGAAGGTAAATACAAACATGATTTCTGAAATTTGAAAACTTTTTATTACTTTAAGAAATTCTTTTGTAATATTTCATTAAAAATATGTGGAAATACAAGAAGACCCAAAAGTAACAGAAAAAAGTAATAATTCAAAAGTTATAGACTGAAACACGATGCGATTTTCACAGAAATCCACGGAGACATGAGACGCCTTTTCAATAACGAAAAATTTTATTGCTAGAATAGTTACATGTGTCAGTGAATAACCCCACTGAGATTGTTGGGATTGCAGAGCACACAGACACAAACAATCAAGTACATCCATTGCCACCTAAGAAGAGAGTTATTTTGTCAAAGTTATTGCTGCCATATTTCCACATCAATACTGGGGAAATTTTGTTGCCATGGAAACCGATGATGCAGCATTATTTTCAAGATGATGCAATGATAGAATGTTCTGTTGCCTTGGCAATAGAACATAGAATTATTAACAATGAGCAGGAAATGAGTATATTAGCACGATATAGGTAGGATGGCTTTCCAATAACGAAAAATGTTATTTCAAGAATAGTTACATGTATGAGTACACTGTACCCACATGAAGTGGTACTTCAGCTGCGTGATTATAGTGGTACAGTACAGTTCACAACTGCAGTGCAGATTTTTAATGTGAGTGATCAATGTTTGCAGTCTCACACTGCTTCAGGAGTGGTGGTCAATGGATCTGTTTAAATAGCGACAAGCAGCAGCTCTGGGAGCACAAAAGCAGTGGCAAATGTAACTATTCTGGCAATAAAATTTTTCTTTATAAAAAATAAATTGCCATGTCTTTTGTGTGCATTTCTGTGAAAACCACATCATGATACTGTCGATACTTTTTTGTACATATAATTTAATTTTTATTTTTCTGTTACTTTTGTATCACCAGGGATTTACCATGAGCAGTGTGCTTTAAATGAATTTTTGTGCATAAGCTGTTTAATAATCATGTTTATAATTTTTAATTCTTTAATGAAAAACCGGAAAGGAAATTCCACAGCTTGGATTCGAACCAGGAACCTTCAGGAACCTCATGCCCTTGACTCGCTAACCAATTGCGCGCCACTGTGAACATGAAAGCATTATGCTATTTACATGTCTTTTGGGCATGGTCTTTTACATGTCTAATGGGGTAATATTCATTAAAGAATGACTTAAGAATTGATAATGAGGGATGTTTTTCTAAATCACACCTTCATATGTTTAGATTATCCATGTGTGATTCTTAGTTTGAATCCAGGCTGTTCTTTCCTATTTTTCATTAACCTGGCGTCACTCGCGCGAGCGGTGTTTACACCGCACTTTTTGATTTTTTTGATTTAGCTCATCATACAGAGGCGCTATCTTGTGATGACTTCCATGTATTTCAAGTACAACTTATTGGCAACAGATAGCGCCGGTGTTGATCTCATTCATTTTATCAAAAGTGAAGATTAAAGCTATGTTTTCTACGCTTGGTCTCACTTTGCGGTGCAAACACCGCTGCGTGAGCAGTCATGTAAGTGAATCTTTGACATAAACATGATTTCTTAAAAATCACTTTAAAATCACTTATTTTCTTCTAATTTGTATATGTGGTCATAAATTGCAATATCTTGAGTTATCAAATAAAATTGCACTGAGTTCTTTTTTTATCAAATAAAATCACTTTTAAAAAGTGCGGTGTAAACTCCGCAGCGCGGGTAGTGCTGTTATAAAATTTGGCGCGAGTGACGCATTCTCCGCGATGATGAATTAGTAATGATTATTTATGATGATGAATGAAGAATTTTGGCATAAAGGAATTTATAAAAGTATAATAAATAACATTTTATGTTATTTTATCTCACTAAGTTCTTTTTTTTATCAAATAAAATCACTTTTAAAAAGTGCGGTGTAAACACCGCAGCGCGGGTAGTGCTGTTATAAAATTTGGCGCGAGTGATGCTGGGTTAATAATCTAAACATAATGAGGTGTGACATAGAATAAATGACTCAATAACCAAACGACCTTCGAGAGAGATGACCTCACGGACTTCTTGATCCACTTAGTAGACCGGATGTGACCCAAAATTAACCAATGAGACGGATGAGCGTTCCATTAGGTCCGTGAACCAGGGGGTGTATATATAAGGCATCTTTCTCTGTAATTTCTTTATAACACTGTTAGCCTCTGACGATGACGTTACGTCGAAACGCGTAAGGCAAATAAATAACAGTGTTTCCGTATCACTTTGATTTATTCTTTTATTTTCAGTTATTAATGTGATACTACTCATGGACTTCATCAACGAATGCCAAAACCTATTCTATAGGTCTGTGAAATTAACGAAAATGATGCTCAAGATATTGTTCAACAGATATTGCCTCGGACATGGACTCATCCCAAAATACACCATCATCAGGATTAAAGGACGCTCGCTAGCTACTCGAAGAACAAAAGCCTTCGCAGAAAAGAAGAGAGTGACAGAAGAAATACGAGCACTACACAACAAGAAGGTAAAGATCAACATGGAAATATTGCACCTACATTTACTATAGCCAGTATGACCACGCCAAACATAGTAGACAAAATACGAAGAGAAATCCACGAAGCCACGCAGATAGTGAAGGAGGACAAAATCAAAACACTGAAAGAGAAAATCACCAAACTAGAAAACCAGGGACATCGAAGTAAGGACCATTTCGAATTCAAGGATAAAGTAATCAACCTAACAAACTTCATCTCTAAAGAAGAAGACAACCTTATCAACAAGGGACTCAAGTACAACCTAGACATAGCCATGAGGAATGAAGACTACACAAACATGGCCATCGATATGAACAGGCGCTACTATTAATAGAACAACAGGTATGAATTATGGCAACTAACAAAATCATCAAGACTACTAGAAAACAAACTGGAGATTACAAAACACACAAAACAGCGAAGGGCATAAAGGAAAAATTGGACGCTAACAATGCTATCATTACCAGTGTGGATAAAGGAAAAGCAACAGTTATATAACGAAGACTACAAACAAAAGGTAATAGAATTTATCAACAATAACGGATTCCACCAACTAGATAACAATCCCACCAAAAAGTTCCTCAACAAGATAAACCGGACCTGCAAGCAACTATCATCCGCCCAGTTCAAATATCTGGCTTATGCACTGAAGAACTTTGGAACTTTTGCGCTTAATTTTGCCCAATGCATTTTTTTTCGAGATGTGAATTTGGAGGATACCTAATGTATTGGGCTAGAGAATATATTAAGTGTAGTTTTAGATTTGTTGTTTCCTTTGATTAGTCTGGGGTGTGCGGTGGCGTAGTAGTAAGGGAGGGTGGCAAGTCGTATTCACCTTGGGCAGTCGTGCTGCGTGCACGGAAAGGAGAGGCCAATCGGGGCCCACTTGTGAATTGTACTGAGAGCTACCCAGAGTCTGTGTCTGGCGTGCCTTTCTTGGGTCCGGGCTCACTGGGGTTTCTGTGTACGTCCCCTATGGTAGATAAAAGGTTCATCCGACGCTGTGGTGCATTTGTTGATTGTGGAATATTTGTCCCTAATGGGTGTGTCCAGGCAGTAGACAACTTGCTTCTCCTTTCCGAGGGAGTGTATGTATAAGAGCAGACTGAGACCAGTGTGTAATCGCTGAGGGGAGCTAAAAGCCCCAAGAATAACCTTTCCCTTAATTAGGCCGCACCCCTTGTGGTCTATTGTCTCATACTTATAGGTCGTGGGGGTCGTACAGGTATTGATACCTGGGTGATAGACTGAGGGGCCCCTGAAGCCTAGTTGGCTGTGTAATTGAGTCATTGAGTTTTAGCTGTATGCCTTGACTTACTGCCACTGCACTAAATGTATAGATTAATATGTATTTAAATTCTGTTTTGGCATAGATTAAAGTTTCGTATAAACGTAAGGGTTAAGCCCCATTTGGTCGTTTCCCATTTGGACGCCTCCCATTTGGACGCCTCCCATTTGGACGCCTCCCATTTGATCGCCTGTTCTTTATTCAGCCCATAGGGCCCTTGATGAGCCACGGTAATAAAATGTATTTTTCTGCATGTGTTACTTAATTACATGTTAATGCCTTTTTAATAGAGGTGTGCGATGGTTTAAAAACCACCATCGGTGGCACAATCGATGGTATGAACCATCAATGAAACACAATCGATGGGTACAGGAATACCATCGATGGTTCTTTTAATTTTTTTATCTCAATAAAATAGCATAAAATCACATAGATAAAGCTTAGACTACAACAGACATTTTATTACTGATAATTTGACAAATGTAAATGTTGGGTTTAACAAAATTTATGCAAGACATTCAAAGGCATCGATTGTAAAACCAACAATTTGTCCAAATGCTTTGGACTTAACATGGTCCTTTTTTTTTCCAATGGTGCAACCTGCTTTTGAAAAAAGTCTTTCTGCAGGCACAGATGTTGCTGGTGGCGTTAAAAATCTCTGGGCCATCATTCTAAATGCAATATTATTTCCGTGCATCATTTTCCATGCATGCAGTGGATTACTATTATGAGGAGTCAGTGGCGATTCAAGGTAAAATGCCAGACTTGCGTGCAAGCCATTGCTGGTGTGAGACGAAGCAGTTTTCATAGCTAACACTACAGTTCTCTTCTACAGATAAATTATTATTAGAAGTAGAGTAACTAATTGCACTTAGGTCAAATCTAGAACTTGGAAATGGTTTTAATTTACTTCTTAAATTAAATTAACCACATTGAATTCTTTTTGAATTTTTTATATTAAAAATACCATATTTATTCTCAATGAAAATGAGGAATAAATATGATATTTTGATATATGATTTTTATTTTAAATATTATTAATTAATAATTTTTGGCTTTATTAGTTTTTGTTTAAATACAGTTAGTTAATAGAAAGTCTTATAGGATGCAGGCGACGAAATGGGAGGCGATCAAATGGGTCAGGTCAAACGTCCAAATGGGAGGCGACCAAATGGCGCTGAAATGGCGTCCAAATGGGAGGCGACCAAATGGGGCTTCACCAACGTAAGTTGTCTGCTGTTTTTTTTTTATTTTTTTTATTTTTTTTTATTTTGGCCCAAACCAGTGGTGGTGCCCTCTACACAATGCCCCGACCTCCTGGTGAACCCCACCTTGTGGTTCTCTAGATTAGTGCTGGAACTACGTGGCATAGGGGGGAGGTTCGTCACAATATCGTAAAATCAATTCATATTTACGTATTTAATCAATTGTCGATTGGTTTGTTAACATGCCCTATTATTGATAGATTAACAATTAGACTTGTATGTGTTTATAATTGTGTTTATAACATTATCTTAATGTATTTATTTCATTGTAATGATTTTGTGACTGGTGTCAGTGTGTATTTCATGTTGTAGTGAATCGTGTATTTATTATTTGTTTTTTGTTTTTTCCGGTGTTGCGTTGTCCATCGTTTTTGCTAAATTTGGTGTTGTGGATTGTTTTGGCTTGATTGGAGTTGGTGTGGTCTTTGTTGTGTGAAAAGTTTTATGTGAGGCGTTAGTGTTCGCTATATTCGTTTTAAGTGAGTTTTGCACATTTAAAATAATGTCATTGTTTTGTTTTGTGAACTTTAACCTTAATGGTTTTTTTATTTATTTTTTTTTGGGAAGCTGATACATTCGAGAGCGATGATCTCCTCTGAGCTTTGTTGTTGCAGCTTTTCTCTGAAATTGAGCTATCAACAAAGATTGCGGTTGAGCGCTTTTGTTGTGAGAGCGATGCCGGTGGCAACGATGTGTTGTGCAGGGAAGCGAAACGAAAGTGGTGTTCATTCTAACTTACCCCGTTTCAGCGATGTCTTTTTTGAAGCCGTTTCTGTCTACAATTGTAGGAGTAAAAAGACTGATACTGTTCGTAAAGTGGATGGACCAATATATAAAAAGGATCTGCTTATTCTGAATGCAGTTGTTATTTTCCAAGCCGGTGGGTAAGAGACCAAGGGGTCAGCCTAGAACCAGGTGGCTAGACTACATGGAGAATCTTGGTTCGAGTCGCTTGGATATTACCAGGGAGGACATGCGCCTGATGGCGGAAGATCGCGATCGCTGGAGATCCTCCATAGGGCTGCTGCCCCTGCGACCCTAATGGATAAGCAGGTTTGAAAAGTAAGTAAGTTATTCTGAAAGTGATTTTTGCCGACTGTTTTTCTTATTTAGAGAGAACTCTGCTTGCGTCGCCGTTTGAAATGCAGTAGAACGGAATGATTTTTTGTCTGCCTTTGTGTGCAAGTAACGCTCCTAAGATTAGAAAATCTCAGCGTTGTGACTTTTCAAATGGTGAGATCTTTCCAATATATTTTTATTTTTTCTATAGCGCGTTCGACCTAAATTCGACAAACTTCAATTGGATTTGTGACTTGTTAATATGGAACATAGGCCCTTAATTTCGCCTATAGCTGCAAAGCGCTGTATGTAACTGTTACATATGAACAGCGGTAGATTTGTGAAATTCTAGGGATTGTTTACATGAGATTTATGAACGCAGCATATATAAAAGTTTTTTTTGGTGGAATCTGCTGACTTAATTTGTGTTGTGCCGATTGGATACATTTTGTTAAGCATTTCTAATTATTGAGCCGGCCAGGTGGCCGAGAAAGCTAGGGGCGTAGGCTTTCTAGTACTCGCGTCCGCCTGGTCGTGGGTTCGAATCCCGCCGTGGGCATGGATGTTTGTGTTTGTCCCGGGCTGCGTACTGCTATAACTGCTTGTGTAAAAGGCACAAAATGACCTTAGTAGTGGACGCCAAAATTTCTAATAAACCATACCTAATTATTAACTGATGATATCCGGCTGTGTGCTTGTAGAGGGTGAGCCAGACTGGATGCATGGGTTGGTAGCAAGAGCAAAATGTTAATTGTTGAGAATAGTCAATTCATGAGTTCAGAGCTGCTGCTTGTGTGTTCATTTGGGTTGCTCTGCGTAGTGAGCAGTAGGAGTGTCGGTATATGGGTATTGGCATCAGAGCATCAATTATTGTTGTGCTAGGAGTTACTGCTCTCTCCGTTTCCAGTACAAGGTGTGCTATATTTTAGGACACCTGTGTTCTTGGATGCCTCAAAGGAGAGCGCGACGCGTTTTTGTTGCTCCTCTGCTCGTCTGGTGATCTTAGAGCACTATCCTAGTGTTGGCAGGTGGCCAGCTCTGTGTGACAAGACTATTCTGAATCGCCCGGTCTAGCTGCTCTGGCCTATTTGCTCATGCGCCAGTCACGGCAAAAGGTAGTGGAGGAGTGAAGGTGCAAGTCACAGCTGACGCTAAGTGCTTGCTTGTTAGCGATCTGTTACGTTTAATTTTGAGGAAGTATGTTTTTGTTCTTGTTTTAATTGTAATTGAGTTGGGGCCCCAGGTTTTTTTATATTTGTGAATAATTTTATTGTCTATTTAGATTACTGGTTAAAGAAAATGTCTGTTTAGTGTATTTATATACCTGCTCTTTGAAGTAAACACACTTTGTCCCTCCCTTGCACGTTCAAACAACCCGCTCCTGGTGCGCGTGGGCGTGCATTGTTGTTGTGGGTACCTTTTGGCACCCCTCCACCCATGCACTCAGGGCACATTTTGGCGCCCGAACAGGGACTTGTTAATCCGGAATTGCAGATTAGGGGAGGCCAAAGAGCAGGTGCATGTGTATTTTGCTGAGTTTGTTTGGGAGATCCATTGAAGTTATGTGATAGCGTCCTGCAGAGATGCCTGTGGAAGGTGCAGGAGAAGATGGTGATGGGGCCTTGGAACCCAAGATGGCCGGGTATATCGGCACTGTGCCCACATTTTCCGGTGATGGGGTTGGAATCAGTGTGACCGGGTTTCTGAAGGCGGTCGATAGCATCGGGGCACTGGGCCACTGGACAGACGAAATAAAGCTGACGGTGGCTAAATCTAAGCTTAAGGGGAATGCTGCCCGTAAAGCTGAGGAATTGAAACTGTTCGACGTGGACAGCTTTCCCTTGTTCTGAGCTTGGCTTGGTCAGATTTTTGGCCATGTTAAGATAGATTGGGACTATGGGAAAGAACTGTATGACGTCGTGCAGCACCGTCGACAGTCTATTCTCGTGTTTTCGGGCAGACTCCAACTTGCTATGGACCGCTTTATACAAGCAAACCCGGCCACGGAGGCCACCCGTGATTCACTGTTGCTACAGCGCTTTCGCCATGGGACGCTCCTCGCACATAAAATATTTGAGGAAGCAATCAAATGTGCAATGGAGTCGGAGGAACTCGAGGGAGGGCACCATGGCGAGAGTAGCGGAGTGGAAGGGGAGGGTAATGCCATGAATTATGGGGACAATGAGTTGGGAGCAACCCCTCGCTCTAGGAAGAATGGGAAAGAACCGATTAGCGGTTCAGCCATTAAGGAGTGCTCCTGTAAACAGGAAAGTCAAGAAATTAGGGGATGCTCGAAAAAATTTTAAAGGAGAGTGTGGGTTCTGCACGTCCCACGAAGAGGGACATTACTTGTTTTAAGTGCGGCGCCTCGGGGTATTATGACCGAGAATGCCGCCAGACACAGCAAAAAGAGTCCGCCCAAGCCAGTCCAGAGGAGTGCGACCCAGTTATCCTCAAGCGAGGTAAGGACAATTTGTATCGCCTTGACGTGACGATCCAGGGCCAACTAGTTAATAAGCTGGTTTGACACTGGATCAACGAGGAATTATGTCGTCAGCTGCCATAGACCTCCATCCAAGATGTCGATAGGATGGTTCGGGGTGGCAGTGGTGGGTGTATCCACATTAAGCATAAGGCCACTTTGGACATTAAAATAAGGGGTAGGTCCTTCCTTGTTGTGGCTTTTTGCTCCATTCTTTCGGAGACCATCCATATGATGGGATTTTGGGCACTGACGCCTTGGATGGGGTGTCATTTATGTGTTCCGCATTCACGGTTGTCGAAGAACCTGTGAGGAGACGGGATGGTCGGGACGAAGGCAGAAACAGACCATCCCAGGCCATGTTGCACGGATGCACGGAGGATGTGGAGGGTTGTGAGAGTAGTGCCACTGTTGTCACGCATAGGGCAGTGTACCCTGGTGGACGGGTGATGGTCGCCGGTACCAATCATTCTCGGGTTGTGACGTTCGGCCTGTTTGTGGTGACACGTATCGTATCCGGTACAAGAATTGAGATTAGAGATTTAAGGTTCCTTGACATCCAGGTAGTGCTCAAAAGTCGGGTACATGTGCTTGGCTGCCTGCCAGAGGTCGAACCTTTGCAGAGGGGTCCCAACAAAGAGAAGGGGAGTTTAGCCGTGGGACATGATGATGGGATACCTTGTATGAACCTGGTGGACGAAGATGCCATGTGCAATGGAATGGTCGTGGATAATGCTGAAAAGTTTAAGGCTGAAAATAAGTTCTCTACTTCCTCACGAGTATCTGATGCGAATGTTAAGCAAATGAAGCCATGCATTCTGCCTAACTGAGGGCAGGGGAAACGCGCAGGAGGCGTGGTGTGGCGATTCGCCCTGGTAGTCCAAGTAGTTGTCTAGATGATGATGAGGAGGATGCGGTTGCAGAAGTGATAGAGCATCCAACGGTGGTGCTAAATCTGGACGACAATGTTGGGAATGAACGTGCAATTAGTCCATTGCCCAATTTGGCCTACACCCCTGAACTTGTAGAGGTGTACGGGTCCCAGACCCTAATTAATGCAGTCGTCTGCGCCATTAAAAAGTACACCAGTTTTAATCAGAGTCTGAGCCGTCCTTCCGTTTGTGGAATAAAACGGGTAGCCGAGGTTCGTTTGGTTCGACCCGGTCGTGAAAGTTCACCGGGGTTTATAAAAAGTTAATAGAAAAAGGTTTGGAGTAACCATGGAAACAAAGTTTTTAAATATAAACACACACATTTATTCTATGTTATAAACATAATACATAGTTAATAAGATGATAAAATCTCCAAAATGAATTTAATCAGAATGACTTTTAATTTATTACACTCCTTTTATAATAAATACTTCATTGTAAAAATAAAGCAACAATTGAAATCTACTTTTATCCACTCTAGTTAAAGATTAACTTTTTTAAACTTTTAATTTAATGTTATTATACTTCTCAACAGCTTTTAGAATATTTTACATTATTTTACAATTTAATTATTATCTTAAGCACTGCGTTCATAATTTCAAATGTTTTAAACTGTTAAATTATTCACTTTTCTCTTTTTAAATGAAAGTTAAATTAGAACAAGATTTTCTCACAATTTACTATATTTACAAATCATTATGTTCTGTGACCTTTGCGATATAAAGAGAATGAGAGAGGATGTGCATCATTACCCTTTCTTCTCGGTGACTCCGTCGTTGCTCGTCGCTCGCTGCGGTGAGTGGCGGGGGGTGGCTTGATCTCTTCTCTCGTCGGGCTCCGCGAAAGCATTGTTAACTGACATTGGATTAAGTTATAATAATAACGATAATAATATTCATTTTTATTAGGTTCTTTTGGTCAGGGTAATAAAGTGTTTCTATCTAAAGGTAGATTATTTGGTGAAAGTGTTTCACTCTAAAAGAACACACGACTTTTTCATGGTTTGTCTCTTCTTCTCCCATTCTATTCGACAAAATCTCTACACATCTCACAATCAACTGCTTCTCAGTAGATCTCGACATCAACTGCTTCTTCTGAACATCTCGATAAGACTGATTTTTTAGTCTCTCTCAAAATTGTAAAGAGACGCCGCTCACTGACGATAGAATAATCATCGTTGATTGGTTAAACAATTTAATAGGTGCTCGAGAATTGAAAGATACGGCACAGAGCTCGCGAGGAGGAGGGGGGGGGGGTTCAAGGTGAAAAGACGATCTCTCTCGACTCCACTCGACAGAGCTAACTGTAAATTGATGCAGTTTGTCAAACAATTCTGGAAATAAAATATCTCAACTTCATGAGCGTATTGTTTAACAATTCCAACGGTTTCAATTATAAACCGTTTTTATAACAAAAGTTATAAAATCATCCCCAAACTGTTAATATTCTTTATCAAGAATTATGATTGTTCTTAAAAATCTTAGAACAACATAATCAGAGGGGGCGGGTCGCCACAGAGGAACGGTTGAGTGGTCAGGAGGAGACTGGTCTGAGTGATGCGAATTGTGGTGCTCCTAATAGCACAGAACATGAAAGTCCTCACCCTCAGGGGAGATATAATTTACAGCATTGACCGAAAGTGGACTGTCGCGCGCTAAATTTAGGCAAGAAGGACAGTGGGGTGGTGAGTATCAGCACTGTGAAACAGAGGGGTACTCAACATTGTGGAGGGGGGGGGGGGTGGCCTAAGTCGGCCCAGTGGAACGCTGATGGCAACACTAACACTCGATATGTATGGAACAAATCCCCGTTCTGCAGCGAAAATAGTTTAGGGTTTGTGTGTTGCCTGAATGACATTGTGTGTGTTTGTTGGTGTGGTGTGCATGCAGCCCCAAGGCGTAGCGTATGTGACTGGTGTCAGTGTGTATTTCATGTTGTAGTGAATCATGTATTTATTATTTGTTTGTTTTTTTTTCAGTGTTGTGTTGTTTGTCGTTTTTGCTAAACTTGGTGTTATAGATCATTTTGGCTTGATTAGAGTGGGCTTGGTCTTTTTTGTGTGAAAAGTTCTGTGCGAGCATTAGTGTTCGCTATATTCATTTTAACCGTCTTATGCCACGCCATTTTTTGAAGGAAAAAAATGATTTCTGTGATAACTTGGGGAAACTTTTTTTTGTAAATTAATAAATGATCCTTTAGGACCGAAAATGTTTGTAATAAATTGGAGATGTTTGTTGATTTATAGCATTGATTTCATTTTCATATTATATATTTCAATTTTTTTGAAAAATTAATAGAAATCGTTAGATAATGTCACAGAAATGAAATACGCAATTTCAAGATTTTTTCAGAATTTATACAAGATGGTTCACGAAAAATAAAAATAGTCCTATTTTAGGTGGTTTAATTCATGACAGAAGGATGAAGAAATTTTTAAAATACGTTTGTAAGTTATTTTTGTATGAGTTTTCATTTGAATTTATGTCAAATTGTAATTTGAGCTCGCTAACGTAAACACGTCATTTGATAGCATCAAACAGCTATCGCGTGCGTTACCCACGTGACTAGCTCCCCCTATTACGAGCAACGGTGCGAGGTTCAAGTTTCCTTTGTTCTCTCGTAGCGAGGTTGATAACGTAATGCAATGGCGCAGCCAAAAGTTACGTAGTGACGAGGGGGAGGACGATTGCAAGGGCTCGGTTTTTATCGAAATACTATAATATTTTCTAATTCCATTTAAAAATAATTCAGACATCGAAAGCAGCAGTATCTTCTGCTGTTGTTTGAATTTGTTTTTCCCGTTTTGGACTGCGTTATTGTGTAATGGAGATATCAGTGCTTGCGAAATATGAAAAAATTCTCCTTTTATGCTCCAGTGCTCTGAGTAAGTCTAAATATCATTTTTTTATTACACTCTGATAAATATTTCAGCCTATTGCTAGAAAATAAATGTAGAGTTTGAACAGGGTGGCTACGCATCGGGAATTTCGGGAAAAGCGGGAATTGTAATTGAAATCCTTTATTTTGCCGGGAAATTTTCTATATCTGAAGCAAGTCCGCCATTATTTATACTATTGGTTGCGAGGCCTTCGAGATTAACAGTTAATCTCGAAGGCCTCGATTGGTTGTGGTTTGTTTATCGATTTCGCCACCAGTTAATAATAGTGTCGCATCAACTAAGCCAACGAGAGGACTCGAGAGGGGGTTCGCTGCTTAATTCTTACGTTATGAACGAAGCGAAAAGCTACGTTTAAGCACAAAGCGCTATCCAATGTTGGCTTCACGCACAGGAACATGTGACGATTTAGGCCTAAGTATTCATGGGAATACCACGTTGTTTGGATGGGTGGTTACACCATAGCAATATTCAACTTTTTTCTAATGTATGATAAACATAATGTCTAAAAGAAGACACGGGAAGACGTCGTTTCAGGAAGGCTGGCTTCAAGATCCTGAACTAAAACAATATGGCTTGTTAAAAAAAAAACAGCGATGTCTACAGTGCAGGTTGTCGACTCCGTCCACAAACAATTATTTCAATTAGTACCATGGGACGACAGGCTTTGATAAGCCACATGAAAGGAAAGAAACACCAAAGCAAAGAGAAAGCATTCCGTTCTGCCACTTTATTACCGTTTACAAAAAATGCGATTTCAAGTCATCCCGTTGACGAAGCAAAAAATCTATCCGATGAGAGGCCTACTTCAGAAATATTTGCAATAAACGAAATCTCAGCAGCTTCAGGAAATAAAAACGTTTCTTCACTTAAAAGTAAGTACATGCAAAGTGAAAAGGTTTTAGCAGCTGAAATTAAATGGTGTTTGCAGTCTGTTTACACTCACAAGTCATTCAGAACAGCTGAAAAAGATGTTGATTTATTTCGGAACATGTTTTCCGATAGTGATATAGCTGCAAAGCTTCAACTTGGGCGAGCGAAAATGGGATACTTAATTGTATTTGGTCTAGCCCCGAGTTTTAAACAAAAACTTGTTAATAATCTTGGCCAAATGTGTACTGTCCACCCCATTGAAATTGGGTTTGATGAATCTCTTAACAAAGTTTCACAGAAAACACAAATGGATTTGACCGTTAGGTATTGGGATTTAGAAAAGGAAGAGGCTTGTGCAAGATACCTGACATCGACATTTCTTGGCCGCAGTCGAGCTGTAGATCTGCTTGGTGCTTTTTTAGACGCAGTAAAACCATTAGATTCGAAGAAGATTTTACAAGTTTCAAAGGATGGCCCAACGGTTAATTTTAAATTTCTACATGAATTGAAGATTTATCTTAAATCTGAAGAAAGTGACGTTTCTCTCTTAAATTTAGGGACTTGTGGCTTACACACCTTGCCCAATTGTTTTAAAGTTGGGATGTCAGTTGCAGATTGGGAAATTGTATCATTTTTGCGTGCATTATACAATACAAATGTGTTTAAAGATGTGCCTGCAAGAAGAGCAATATATACACAGACAAGAGGTTCGGACCTTTTCCCACTTAAATTTTGCTCTGTTCGCTGGTTGCTAAATAATCATGTAGCTCGGAGAGCAATCGATATGCTTCCTTATTTGAAAAATTTTATTGAAAAAGTTAGAGAAGGAGAAGCCCTCTAGCAACAGGTTTAAAATTGTTGAGAAAAATTTAAAAGATCCACTGCTTGGACCAAACTTTGCATTTTTTAAAACAATATCTAATGACATTGAGCTTTTTCTAACGGAGTTTCAGTCTGACAAACCACTTGTTCTATTTTTGTATGAGGAACTGCATAGAACATTATGCTGCTTACAGCAAAGGCTTATGAAACAAGAAAAAGTATGTAATTTAACAGTTGACATTGAAAAAGAAGAAAATTTGTTATCGATAATAAATGTTAATATTGGTTTTGCAACAAAGAAAGAAATAAAAAACCGAAGAGGCCAATTGAAGAACACAGATTTAACTAAGTTTTTCAAAAGTTGTCGTGAGTGTTTACAAAAAATGGTTTCAAAAGTTTGTGAACGTTCCCCTTTAGTTTACAAATTAACTAAGGCGGTGTCATGTTGGAGCCCCAAGATTGCAGTTACCGAAGAAGGAACTAAACGATTCAAAAGTCTGCTCACAATCTTTGTAGATAATAATTAAATCGATGGTCACTCTGCTGATATTGCTTGTAAGCAGTTCAAACTTGCAATTGATGAAGTTAGAAGACTGAATACATTCCAGACTTTTAATTGGGAAAAAGATAGAGTGGACACTTATTGGATGAAAGTTGTTGCCATGCTCAAGAATGATGCTAATTGTTTAAAAAAAGTACTTTATTATTCTTTAATTTTATCACATGGGAATGCTTCTGTGGAACGAGGCTTCTGTAACCTCATGTCATTGATTTTAAAATCTTACACAATGGGTGTCAATGCAACCACAATCAGTTTGATTGGACTACCCCCCCTTTTTCTCTAATCAGAACCAGAATCCAATGCAATGAATCCAAAGACGGCTAGCTCAACAAAATTGCTCAAACAAACTCAATATGCATAATCAAGGACATAGGTTAGGTTCTTTTTAAAATGGCAGGCTGTGACTTATTTATTTCAATAAGGAAAGCAAGGATTGGAATCAAACAAATGTCTTTTATTCAAAGTTAAATAGATCACCAATGAGATACAAAATTAAATAAAAGGATCTTAAAGCTAAGTAAAAAAGAAGTAGATAGATCTTATCGAAAAAAAAGAAAGTTAATCTTAAATTCCCCAAGTACCTATAATTAAGATAACATGCAAAATGTGAATAAATGTCAATAAAAATCAATTGCTCTGAGGAAAGAGATAGTATCAATTAAAACTCAATTCTAAGAAAGTTCTTCCAAATAGTTCTGTCTTATACCTTCTTTGTCATGACAATCAAAATAGATTTTACGCATTTAGGTTTATTTTTACTTACAGTTGCGTAGTCTCAGACACCTGCAGACTTGTGATCACTTTTAAATCCAATCAATGCACAAAAAACACTTCTTGTGTTAAACAGGCCATAAATTATATCACTTATCACACTGAAGCACAGAAAACACACCTGAAGATAATCCGGATCGATTAGTGAGTGAGTCCACTGGAAGTCTCAAAGTGTCCCCACTAAGTTCAAGAGAAGATTTCAAATATGTAGTTGTCTTCCTCTCTCAATGTCAGGTTCCAATTTATGCCTGTCGCTTGACGAAAATCGCGTTGCTCGCTTCCATTTGCTCTGAAGAATGTCGGGGTTCCAATTTCCATATTTCTGATTCTAATCATAAATGACGACTCTGAAGAATATCAATTGCATCCAGGTTCCATTTCAAACATTTAGGGTTCGTTTCTCTTAAGTTCCATTTCAATAATACTTATTCGGGAGTCTCTTTTATGTCATAATATCATAATACTTAATCGGGAGTCTCTTTTATGTCATAATATCAACTGATGAGTGATGAGTTCCTACAAGCCTTGATTTCAGGAGGAAAGAGCCACCAGATCGCATTGACGGACTACGGAGGTTTCGCAGCCGCCGTGGCGCATCTCGTCTGATCCACCTCCCTCAATCAGCCAAGGCGGAGAGCGCTCAGCTTCCCCTCGACCGCCTGCCTGCCTAACCCATGACAACTCATTTTCCAACATATTTTGATGAGCCTGCACAATCCTAAATTAAATTAAGAAACTAGCCCAACTACTTGGCCAACTGTGGAGTTTACACTGTAGCGTTTTTAGCTAATGCTGTTCCTCATCAATTTCCATTAAGCCTTATGTTCCACTCGAGAGGAGAAAGCGCGAAGCCTTCCTCTGCTGGCTCCTCAACAGGACTCATAAGTTTCGATTTCCCGCATTCGTATTTATGCTCAATGCACGTCCGGTCTCCCTTCCCTTTTCACAATTTACAAGTTCCCAAAGTGAACAAATCACGAAAACTAGAATAATTTCAAACACTATATGAAATCCATAACACAAACAAATCTTAAAAAAAATCAACATGTCTATTTATCGAGGAATCCAATGACCAATATCTACAATATTTACTTAAACTCCAAAAGAATGTCTCTTCCTGTCATTGCTCCACCCCTCCTACTATTTCACAATCGTGTGCCTTCGATAAATATCCAAAATTATAATCTTGAAATATCTCGACTTAATAAATCACTACTTCAAAAACAATTATATTACTTTATTCTCACTAAAATACTGAATAATACCTGCTATTATTCCTGTGACTACTTTTATCATAAAATTGAATACATCACTAAACACGTGATAACGTCACACTTCTCTATTAACAGTGACATTATCATTGAAAACATGAAAGAAGAAACCATGATTGCTTTAAGATGTGTTTATGATACAATCCAGGCTTATGGTGGAGTAACGAGTATTCCCATAACTAAATCGCTTTTGAATGTCGTGCACCAATCTAGAGAACAATATCACGAATCATTAAAAATGTTACTTGATTTAAATTTGTTACTGCAATCAATGCAGGAATTAACGGTGGCCTTAAATGGATTTGCTGTTTCGTTCAATAGATTGCAAGAGGATAATTTTCAGCTGCATAGTAAGCTGGATAAAATATGGGATCTGCTTATATTAAGAAGCAGTGAATTGGATCAGACAGCGGCCTGTTCATTTGTTGTCGTGGTGAGAAAGGGAACACTGCGAGAAGTGTCGAAGCTGAATCCAGGCAAATGTATCAGTTCTACAGCTGTTGATCAAGTGGAGCCTGTTAGAGCCGTGGAGCCTGTCAGAGTAGTAACCAGGCCTGAGAAGAAGACTGTAATTGGGAATGGTATAACGACTGAGAAGCTAAAATCTGTTAAAAGTGCTGATGGTTTTACAAAAATTTTTGTATCAAGATTTCAACCAGAAGTAACAGTAAAAGATATTCAGGATCATCTTGCTGATATGCTGCCAGAGATCAAGGTAGATCAGTGTTGTAAATTGAAGACTAAGTTTCCGACGTATTTCTCCTTTTTTATCTCGACATCCTCTAAGGACACGGAAAAGATATTTGAAGCCCGCAGCTGGCCACATGGAATTTTGGTCACTCAATGTTTAGGTAAATTAAAACCAAACCAAATACAGGCTACGGAGAAGCTCAAAATATTAGTAATAATGATTAATGAAATTATATATCAAAACGTACGTGGACTTAGGACGAAGATTATTGATGCCGTTAATCAGGCAAATATGAATTTGAATAGAATTTTTTGTTATACGAAAACCTGGTTAGATGAAACTATTTCTAATTTTATGTTGTTTGGTGACTCTTTTAATGTGTTTCGTGCTGATAGATGAGGTCATTCTCGTGGTGGAGGCGTGCTTATAGCTGTTCCAGCATGTTTACCTGTCTCTGTTATTGATTTTGAGCTGTCAACACAAAATATTGATGTGATTGGAGTTAGGTTGAAAAAATTAAAAAGAAAAAATATGGATGAAGGTGGTGATGTCTGTATTTGGACAGTGTATGTTCCTCCGTTATGTTCAGCAAGTGATTATGAAAGTTTTTGGAACAGTGGGCAGAAGTTATTTTAAAGAAGAAATCTGATATCGTTATTACTGGCGATTTTAACTTTGTGGATGATAAACGATATAACGGAACAGCATATTATGCCAAGCAAAGACAAGCTATGACTAGCCCATGGATGAGCGAATTGGATTTGATGAATTATAATGAAACTGTTAATCATTTAGGAGAGAGTTTGGATAAGGTTTATGCTAATATCCCTGTACAGGTGGATTATACTCAGGATATTATCTTGCAGGTTGACAAGTTCCACCCACCTCTTAACATAACCTTACCTAATTGTAAAGGGAAAATGGTATTACCCCCGAAGGAGAAATACAATTTTCAAATCTCCAGTTATTCTGAAATGATCAAATATTTGTTAAATTGGAACTGGCTCCCCTTGAATCAGTTAACGGAAGTTGATAAGGCTTGGAATTATATTGAGACAGTAATTAGAGAAGCTATTGAACGGTTTGTTCCAATTAGAAAATGGTGGAAAAAAGGGAGTGGGAATGTTGTGAAATTCCCTGTGTGGATGCATCCAGATACAGTTAATCTGTGGAAAGAAAAACAAAAGTTGCACAAAATTTATAAGAAATCAGAGAATGTAAATGATTACATATTGTATAAAATGTGTAGAAGTAATTTTAAAAAACGGTTACAGGAAGATCGTGAAAGCTATCATCGTTCGCTTGAACAAGAAATTTTACCGAGCCTCGTAGGTTTTGGTCGGTGGTGAGCCGTTTGACTGGTAAAAAAAGGAAGCAATTAGATCTACACTGCGATCAGTTTGTTGCGGAGATGGCAGATCATTTTGCAACAACTATGTCTAATAATTCTAAATTACAAGTCGATTGCCACCTCTTAAGAAGGATATGGGGAAATGTAACTGAAACATTCATTTTGAGAAAAGTTACTACAGAAGAGATTTTGACAACAGCACGTAAAGCATCTGCATCAAAAGTTTGTCATTTTGAGAACATACTTGACTTTATTTTTAAGGGTTGTGTAGAGGCTCTTTTAACTCCATTGACCATTATTTTTAATCTTTCACTTAGCTCGGGTAAATATCCTACAGACTGGAAGAAGTCGATTTTGCAGTCGTTACCGAAAATTAAAAATGCCTCTAATCCGTGTGACTATCGACCTATATCTCTGATTTGTTTTCCAGCAAAACTTCTTGAAACTTTGATATCACGGAGGCTAGCAAATTACCAGATGAGCAGGACGTTCAACTCGGACAAATCTGGCGAAATTTACTCATGTTCTTACCTGTTGCTTGGACAATCGTAAACAGATTGATACTATTTATCTTGATTTCGCCAAGGCATTTGATAATGTGAATGTGAATTTACTCCTTCAGAAATTAGCTTTTGTCGGTGTGTCTGGTGTTGCTCTTGAATGGTTCCGGTCTCTATTGACAGGAAGAAGCTTTGTGTTGAATAGTGGATCTCTAGCGGCACAGTGCCGCAGAATCAAAAGCGGGGTTCCGCAGGGTTCCCCCCTGGGACCCATTCTGTTCACGATTTTTGTGGCTGATCTGAGTAAAGTACTACCAGAAAGGAATTTAATTGTTTAATGTATGCAGATGATTTAAAAATCTTTAGTATGATTGAAAGTTGGGGGGATTGCGTTATGCTGCAAGAGGCTCTAGATAAAGTAAGTACCTGGGCCAAATATAATGGGCTTCATTTAAATGCGGACAAATCTTATATTCTTTCCTATACAAGAAAAGTTGCCCCTTCTATTTATAGTTACACCGTAAGTGATAAGGTATTAGAACGAAAGAACAGCACTAAAGATCTAGGAGTGCTGATGCACTCTTCTCTCTCTTTTAGTTTACATGTAAACTCATTAATACTGGATATTTCCAAAAGACTGGATATTTTGAAGAGACTAACAGCTTATTTCAAACAGTATAATATGGTTTTAACACTGTATAAAGCGATTGTCGTACCTAAAATTACTTATTGTCTATGGATTTGGTATGACGGAAGCAGTCAAGCCATTCAAATACTGCAACTGAAGATCTTGAGTTTTAAAAACTTTTTAAAGAGACGTTTAATACAAATATATATTTAGAGGAAATTTTTAATATTAATACTATAGTTAAAAATATTCTTTTAATATATTACTTGGAGTACTAAGAGGCCAAATACGGGTTGGTGATTTGTTAAATATTATACGTGTACGTCCCCAGTTATCTTTAAGGAATTATAATTTCCTAGAAATTTCGATAAAATGGAGAACAAATCTCTGTAATACTAATCTTTTTTATAAGCTTCTTGTTAATTATCATAAAATTTTTAATGAGATAGAAATGTTCTCCATGGAAACCCCTAGGCGTAATATATTTGGTTAGATTTCACGGCATCTCCTCTTTGGGTCTGTTTGTAGTTTACTGTTTGTATATTTATTTTATTTATGTTTTTGTTTTATTTTAATATTTATTTAATTATTATTATTATTATTATTATTATTATTATTATTATTATTATTATTAATATATTTATTTAATTATTATTATTACGTTTTGGGCGTAAGCCTGTTGGGGGACAACACAGGGCTTTACCTTCAGGAATATATGCGGTTGGTTACTCACCTGTAGTTGTTACAATTATTATTATTATTATTAATTTCTTGTCTGACACGGCCTGGCGTTTGGCTTTGTTTTCAGTTATTTATTTATTAATATCATTATTATATTTATTATTATTATTATTATCTTCTTTTCTTTATTTGTCTATTTCACATGTATCATTAATCCCGTTTTGGGCTTTGGCCTGTTGGGGGGCAACAAAGGGCTCCATCTTCCGGTTTATCTGGCGGATTGTATCCCTGCTGTTGCTACATTATTATTAAATTTTATTATTATTATTATTATTATTAAAATAAAAAAGTAAAAGCATAACTTTCTCTAATTTTCAATTAATGTACTTGAAATTATGAAATTTTGGCCTTGAAAAGCTTGAAATGTACTTGAATTTTATCTAGCAATTTGAGTAGCCACCCTATTGAAATATACAAGCAGTTTGAGATATTTAGCTGCATAAGATAATTATTTATAAAATCAGATATACATCGCTATTTTGTCGAGTTGAAATGCTTTCATTATGAGAGCAGCATGTTATAAATATTATTTTATTAAACTTCTAATGTTTGCATGTGCCTATTATTAAACAGATAATTTAAAGGAAGGTTTCTAGATTATATATAAAAAAAAATTGGTGATAAAGTGTCAAAAGTTTTAACGTTGTTTAGTTTTAAATTTCGAGCTGTGTGCTTTTCATGATAATTTTGATACAGAGACCAAATCTGGCTTCTTCAGGTTCAAGAAAGTTAAGTGCGTTTTGCACATTTAAAATGATGGCATTGTTTTGTGAACTTTAACCTTAATGTTTTTTGTTTTTTTGGGGGGGGGGGGAAGCTGCAACAATTGCGAGCGATGATCTCCTCTGAGCTTCGTTGTTGCAGCTTTTCTCTGAAATTGAGTAATCAACAAAGGTTGCGGTTGAGCGCTTTTGTTGTGAGAGCGATGCCGCTGGCAACAATGTGCTGCGCAGGGAAGCGAAACGAAAGCGGCGTTCGTTTTAACTTTCCCCGTTTCAGCGATGCCTTTTTTAAGCCGTCTCTGCCTACAATTGTAGGAGTAAAAAAGACTGATACAGTTCATAAAGTGGATGGACCAATATCTAAAAAGGATCTGCTTATTCTGAAAGTGATTTTTGCCGACTGTTTTTCTTATTTGGAGGGAAACTCCTTGCGTCGCCGTTTGGAATGCAGTAGAATGGAATGCTCTTTTGTCTGCCTGTGTGTGGAAGTAACGCTCCTAAGATGAGAAAATCTCAGAAAATGGTGAGATCTTTCCAATTTATTTTTATTTACCATGTTCGACCTAAATTCGACAAACTTCAATTAGATTTGTGACTTCTTAATATGGAACAAAAGGCTCTTAATTTAGCCTATTGTAGCTATAGGCTGTATGTAACTGTTACATATGAACAGCGGTAGATTTGTGAAATTTTAGGGATTATTTACGTGAGATTTAGGATCACAGCATATTAAAATTTTTTCGTGGAATCTGCTGACTTGTTAAATAATGTCCGCTCGAAAGCAAAGGATTTCAGTAGCTTTAGGACTGCTACCCACGGATAATTAGGGAAGAACTTAAGGATGTCAGTTGTCTCCCCTGGGTCGGACTGCTGGAAGAACCACGATAGACGTAATGAGCCCCACTTTTGTATTGCGTCATTTGGATGCATTTTGTTAAGAATTTCTAATTATTGTCTGATGATATCCAGCTGTGTGCTTGTAGAGGGTGAGCTAGACTGGACGCATGGGTTGGTAGCGAGAGCAAAATGTTTATTGTTGAGAATAATCAATTCATGAGTCAGAGCTGCAGCTTGTGTGTGCGAATTTGGGTTGCTCTGTGTAGCAAGCAGTAGGAGTGTCGGTATACGGGTGTTGGTGTCGGAGCGTCAATTATTGTTGTGCTAGGGGTTACTGCTCTCTCCCCTGTTTCCAGAACAAGGTGTGCTATATTTTAGGACACCTGTGTTCTGGGATGCCCCAAAGGAGAGCGTGGTGCGTTTTTATTGCTCCACTGCTCATCTGGTGGTCTTAGAGCACTATCCTAGTGTTGGCAGGTGGCCAGCTCTGTTGTGACGAGACTATTCTGAATCGCCCAGTCTAACTGCTCTGGCCTATTTGCTCATGCACCAGTCGCGGCAAAAGGTAGTGGGGGTGTGAAGGTGCAAGTCACAGCTGACGCTAACTGCTTGCTTGTTAGCGATCTATTATGTTTAATTTTGAGGAAATATATTCTTGTTCTTGTTTTAATTGTAATTGAGTTGGGGCCCCAGGTTTATTTATATTTGTGAATAACTTTATTGTCTATTATTTTAATTACTGGTTAAATAAAATGTCGCTTTAGTATATTTATATGCCTGCTCTTTGAAGAAACCACACTGTCTCTTCCTTGCTAGTTCAAACAACCCGCTCCTGGCATGCGAGGGCGTGCATTGTTGTTGTGGGTACCTTTTGGCACCCCCCCCCCCACCCAGGCACTGGGGGCACAATTTCGCTCTCCACCCGTATATGTTTCTCACACCCTTGTCAATTTCTCTTATGATCGGGATGAGCTGATGCCCATAAATATATCTATAGTTCATCTAGCCTAAGTTTGCGCGGGATGTAAACAAAAAATAATCACGTATCCCTGTGTGTTTTTAGTTTTAAGTTAGTTTTCACATTTTCTTTGCGAACTACATTTTCATGTGCGCCTGGAACACGGAAGTTGCAAGGCTCAATCAGCCAATGGAGTCTTACTTCACCACGTGCTTTTGTTTACATTACGCGCAAACTTAGGCTGGATGAACTATAATTATAAATATCGGTTAATGTTCACTTCTGCACATCGCGTGATGACTGATCATGCGACCAAGGAAAGTGAATTAAAAACTGAGGGGCTACGCCCACCAGACTCCCCCCCCCCCCTCCTAACGAACTGATATGTACAACCTCAATGAGACTACGATACTTTTTACTTACCACGTATACAAACACATGCCTACTTTGTTTAAGGGGGGAGGGGGGGAGATACGCGAAACGAATTTCCTGTAGTAAAAAAATATAAAACTTAGAAAAATTATATATAGCCTATCTTATTCCAGTACCTGAATAAACTGTTTGCATATTTCTGTTCATAAGATTTTTATCTGAGTATTCTATTAACTTAAAATCAATAAAGAGCAGGTCATTTTATGATTTCACTAATAAACAGCTCTATGTAAATTGACATTTTTATGAGAGGTTTTAAAATAAGATGTTTACAGCAAAATTGTCTGAAAACATTCCCAGAAAAAATAACACTGCAGAACTTGTAGTATATATAGGAAGCTTTAACAGGTGATAATTTTTCATTAGAGCAATGGAATCATCACCAGTGCACCTGCCCCTTCTATATCCTATTGATTCTATGCGAGTGAGCAACAGTTGAGTTGCCTTGAAAATGAGTCTGGCTGAATCTTTATAGTTGCCGTTGACATTGCACGTGCTCCCACAGAATTCAATGTTACTCCGTTTTGGGACACTATTCAGTTGACAAAAAAGGGATCATAAAGATTGCAAGGCTGAAACATTTTTTTCGAGAACTTTTTTCGAGTTGATCTCAGATTGACCTCCGTTGAATGAACGAGGTTTTAGCAGTAATGACTGCAGGACTGGAAACTCCTTTCTCTCATATGGCGTCTTCAACTCCCCCCATATCTCAAAGGATTTTTTTTCGCGGTGTTTAGTATATAGTGAATATTTGTTCATTTTATTAAATAAATAATAAAAGTTTTCGAAATTATAATATGCATTTTGCAATTATGCAGTTTTATATAATTATTTACTTAATCTTATAGTATCGAAAATTTTGATGTCAGTTGCCCTTTAAGTGCGCTTTGATCTTATTAATTAATTTATCCAAGAGTTTTGAAAGTCAACCCTTTCAAGCCGGGGGAGGATGTTGACGCCGTAAGTTCTTTCGTTGGACATTGTTACATGGTAATGCTTATTTGTCATGCCTTGTTCCAGTATCGTAAGCTTGTTTCGTTATTGCAGTGTTCTTTTTGGCTTTTTTTCATGCAATAAAGCACTTTTCTCTTTCCTACATCTTCTTGATGTACACCACGCCACTCCTTTTCAAAACATCGTCTTCGTGTGCTCCGCTTGCAAGAAAGCATTCTTTTAGATCATCGTCTTGATGTATGCCCACCCCACTACTCTACCGAATATCTTTCTTCCGCATCAACCCTTACCGCCTTATGAGAAAAGGCCTCGTTAGAGATAAGTCGTTTGACTTTACGCTACTTGCACCCACCAATTACTGTTTTTTATTTTTAAAAAATCCAAGTATTAGAAAAGAAAACTTAAACCCAGACCAGTATAATTTTTTGAATTTTATAGTATTACACTTATTAAAAAGAATGAAAAAATACTTTACAAAAAAAAAATAGAGTATAGTCAATTCTCGTTAATACAAAACCGGTTAATACGTAATTCCGGTTAATACGAAGACGTTTGGTGGCCCGTCCTCGAGAAAGCAATTTCTTTGTAAATTTTTCCGCTTTATACGAACATTTTTTTTATTAAAATACGGTTTATACGAAGGAAAATTTCATAATTTTATTGAAAAAGAGTCTTTTTAGTGACAATTTTAAGGATAAAAATTTCAGATTTCGAAGTGTAAAGTTAATAAAAATAATTTTCAAAGTCATTTCATGTGTTATATCAGTGGGATATGTGATTGCTTCTGTCAAAAGATAAACGTGTGATTTGTTCTGTCATGTGGATTTGAGATTAACATGAAATCTGAATCACGTGCTTTCAAACTGACAGGAAATCTGATTCGCAAAATCTGATTGGTTCAGCTATTCTAGATCTGAAATCCTGTCACATGGCGCTCAAATCTGATCGCACAGATTTGAGGAGTGGGAAGTGCTTACAAGTCACGCCCGTTAAAGAGAGAAACTTGCCTCTATGTCATTTGAAGATTTCATCAGGATCGATGATGACGTCATCACCTCTGACCTATTAACCGATGAAGAGATCGTGCAAGAATGTCTGGACGATAAGCAAGATGGTGCAGACGAAGAGAGTGATGATGACGAACCAATTCAATCTGTTCCTTCAAATCAGAGATGTTAGAATTGATGGAGGAAATTAAATCTTATATTTATACACTCATGATCTGAAGACTTATTTACATTATATTGTAAAGTCAATAGCGATTTAAGCAAAAAATTTCTTAGCGCGAAAACAAACTGTTATTACAGATTTTTTTATGAGAGATGAATAAAAATTATTTCTAACTTAAAGCACTCTATTTCCGTGCTTATTTCATAACACTTTTAGTATTGTTGATTTATACAAAATACGGATAATACGAAAAATTTTCCTGGTCCCCACGACTTCGTATTAACGAGAATTGACTGTATTTAGAATAGAATAAAGAAACAATTATACAATTGTTCTCAATGAGTATTCCATGGGAGCAGAGCACATGCTAATACAAAAGCCTCCTTTTACTTAAGAGGCTCAGCAACGATCTTCTTTCTTCTCCTGAAGTCAATTAGCTTATGACTTGTTAAACCCACGAGGTTAAGGAAGTCACAACCCTGAACTCTATTTAGCCATTCAATGAAAAAACATAAACCCCTCTTCCTTCCTCCCTGACATAAACTTAAATGTTTACTAAAGCTTGTTTCATATAGAAAACCCCTAGCAGAGCAGATGTGGATCCGCATGGGTTGAGTATAGTGGCGCCTCCACGCGCATTCCGCGTGGAAACTGGGAATCTGCTGAGCATTTCATAATTAAAACGTTCCCGCAACATTTCTACTTAAGCTGTCTCCTGATTGGTCCCTCTAAAATAGTATCTTCTTTCGTAAAATGGAGTCTAAACAAGAAAGACTAATGCCATGGTTATTAGATGAAGTTAACCTACTAACGCTGTTAAACTTTTGAAGAAAAAAAGTCTATTAAATGAATTTTCAACAATTTTTTAAATAGAGATGTTAATTTTTCATTTGGCCGAGAATGCATTAAAAATACAAGAACTGTACTGTCCAGTATTTATATAATAAATAAATAAATAAATAAATATATATTAAACTCCTTTTGGTAAAGGTCGAGAGTAGCGTTCCCTAGTTCAATTAAGATTCTATCATGCAGTCTGTGTTTAAGATCGTATGAAACTGCCCATCAGACCCTGTGTGGTTCACCAAAGATTCTTCCACGCACTCTGTGTATAAAATCGTATAAAAAAATCAGAATCTTTGTCTATAATGTCCCTTTTAATAGTATTCGCTGGATGGGCTTTCATTGCTGGTTGCAAATAAAAATAAGTCAGCCCCGTTGCGTTTATGCTCTGAATTCATTATTGTAAAGTGTCTAATTAATACATAAATAATTTATCATATTATAGGAATTATATTTTACGAAATCTATGTGGGGAAAAAAAAATCATGAAAGTCCCATGACTGTGAACATCAGCTACGGGCGGGCTGTCAGTCATTAATGTCGGCCAGGCAGCACATACATCGTCACGTTACTTTCATGATGTGTTTTCTTGCATAACTTATTTATTAAATACATTACATTTACTTATTGATTAAAAACAATAATAAATTCAGAGCATGATGGGGCTGAAAAGAGCTTTATGTGAAAAGCTTAAAACGTGATGAGGCTGATCGATATCACCCGAGAAAATAGAAACCGCTACTCTGGACTTTTACCTGGTTTTGTTTTATTTTAGCTGAGCATTTCTTTAGTTTGGTATTCCAAATTGGAGTTCATTCAGAACTAAAGAAATAAGTTTCTCATTAAACGCACGTTTGCTGGCCATCGCTGTATATTAGAGTGTAGCAATTTTTATCTCTCCCGCTTTAGGTTCTCCCTGCATGCTTTGCGTTTCACCTGTTTCCTGATTGGCTGAGGCAAAGCAGGTTCCGCAAGATTTCCAGATCCCCTTGAAATGAAAAATACGCTCTTCAACTCTCGCGGAGCGGATCTGCAATGTTTGTGTGTGAATGTGAAACGCCTCAGTTTTGCGGAAAAAGTCCGCTTTTGCCCGCAGATTGCGCTTCCGCGTGTTTTCCGCTCCACAAAGCTCTATGTGAAACAGGCTTTAAAGTAAACTTTAAGTAAGGAAATTCCTATCACATTTTCTGACAAGTTTAAATTTTATGAACTGTAAAATTTTTGAAATACTTAAAAGTTTAAATTTAAATTTTTAAGTCAACTAAAGACACTGAAAGTTTTCAAATTATATATTCAACAAAAAATATTTTTTAAGTTAATATATTTTTTAAGATAACAAATCCAAGTTTAAGGCAGAAGTTATACATTTTCTAAAATTTCCTTAATTAAATAAATCACTAAATAATAATTATTAATTACCTTTGATTTTAAAACTAATTTTTTTTTTTTTAGTATTTATTGTTCTGTGAATAATTTAATTAAAAAAAAAAAATTTTAAGTTACGTATATCTTCTAATAGAAGCCCCGGCGTCTATTTTTTCAACTGAATCACTAACCGGTCGTTTATTAGAGACCGGCGTTTATTTTAAACGCCACATCATATGACCGCTTTGGAGGCATGTCTTTTTTTTTTTAAACAGAATATGGTAGTGTACATTAAACAGTCCTCACGAACAAGATATGTTGAGAACTAAGGTCTGAATAGCAGAGTGCATGATATCGAAACTCAAAGCAGTGTGCTGGGAATCCCCTCTAGCCCGTTATACGTGAACCCCAAAAGCGGCTCACGTAAACAGCCGCGTGTAGGAGAGTCCCCGGGGTTTATTAGAGACCGGCGTTTATTTAGCAATCTTAATTTTGAAACCCGGCGTTTATTAGAGACCGGCGACAATTGGAGACCAGGCGTTTATCAGAAGATATACGGTAACTAAAACAACTAAAAGTCTTCAATTTATAAATTCAACAAAATATATAAAAATATATAATAATTTTTAAGTTAATATATTTTTTTAAGATAACAAATGAACATTTTCTTTTAATACAATGTGGGTCCGAATATGAACGCTAGCTGTGATATGAACAGAAATAAAAATGCTGCCACTAAGATCAACAAGTTAATAACTCAGGTTGTGCAATGCCTAGAATAATGAATTTTGGAGGAATATTAGGGTACATAAAACAGTTAAAATTTGATCATATTCCAACGAGTAGTTTCCGAGTTATGCACTCAACATCATAAACGTACTGGTTAGTACTTGCATGCGAGCACTGTTACGATTTTGAATGCATAACTCTGAAACTACTCGTTGGAATAAGATCAAATTTTAACAGTACACACAGTTTTTTGTATGCTATTATTCCTCCAAAATTCATTATTCTAGGCATTGCAGAACCTGAGTTATTAACTTGGTTGCGGCATTTTTATTTCTTGCATATCTCAGTTAGCATTAAAATTCGGACCCACATTGTATTCAGAGAAAATGTTCATTCTGGTAACCTCTGTTATTGCTTACAGTTATATACACTTTTACAGAATTACCCTTTAGATGTGTGAATTTATTTAGTATCGCTGTATATAAAAAACAATATTCTGATAAGAATGCATAAGTTAGGCCTATGATCATTCAGACATTATTGTAGTAAGAGTGGTTTCTGCCTTTGCTTTACTATACAGTATTTTCAATATTAAAATATAATTTTATTTCTCCATAAAAATAAAATAGTGTGCTAAGTGTTGTTTCTTTATAATAAATAACATATGTACAATGATATTTCTAATCACTATACCTTTAATTTATATGTGCTATTTGACCTCTAATTTTACATTTTTTATAATTAAAATATCCACTTTTGTTTAAAAAACAATATCACAGTGATATTTTGGATGAAGTTAAATATCTAGTATTTTACCTATCAGTATTGACTTCTGTATGGGCTCATTATTATGATTAGATCATATTTTCTGTTTCTATTGACAAACAATCACAGCCTTCTGGTCCTCATAGTGTACATATATAAGGAGGTGGTTTGGCCCAAACGCATCAGTTGCTTATTTTGCCTGTTGGATCCATTATTTGCTAATTTCTGTGTTGAATTTTTTGCTTAACTTTTCTTTTCCTGCGAAATAAACTCTTCTTCCATTTCTTATTCTTCATCTCTTGGAATATTTTCTACTGCCAATACAATTTTTATGAATTTTAATTGAGTGTTTGAAATAATTAATTTACAAGGGTTGGGGCATAAGTCATGGCAACTATTTTTTTTCTTATAGATATGTGAACGGATCACAAACGTATATGTGTCGTGTGGAAGTTCTGCAGGCATAGTGTGTATGCAGAAAAACAGATGGCTCTGTGATAGCTGGTAGTAGCGCAGCGAGGGCTGTGAAATCAGTCAGTTGGTGAGTGGCGTGCGAGATGGAAGTAACCCGTGTTGAGCAGCGCGCTTACATCAAAATAGCTGTTCTCCGAGGGAGAAATGCGATGGAATGTCACAGTGAATTAGTGGAAGCCCTTGGGAATAATGCCCTACCATACCGTACACTAGCACGGTGGGTAGGAAAGTTTCAGCAAGGACGTGTGTCAACCAGTGATGAGCAACCGTGAAGGCCATATCGCCCTGTATACTACCGTAATAAATTAGTGTCTTACGATATTTCAGTGCTATTCATTGTCCACACATGTAATTAACACCTTGTCCTTTCGTCTGTATATGTCACATTTTCCAACCGGACTGGTATCTTCAAGAAAAAAAATAGTTGCCCCAACCCTCGTATTAATATTCTGCTTTAAATAATATTATCCTGAAGTTTTTAGAATCCCCACGTGGTATCCAAGTGTGCAGGGTTTCCAAAATATTTTTTATATAAAATTGTAATTTCGCAGGGTATGTAGGGGTACGGGGTATATTGGGGAAAATATGATAATCTAAGTCTGTGTTCATTTTTTCAAATCTTATTCCAGTTAGAAAGCGTTGGAAGAAAGTTAAGTATTTGAATTTACCGTATAATCTTAGATACAGGTTGCATGCATATATAGGTCACACCCCTAAATTTTGACTAAAATTTAGGTACAAAATTCCCCCCCCCCCCCTGAAAGTTGAAATCAGATCAGTATGACCTTGGTAATTTACCGTAATTTTTCGAATATTGGCCGCAAATTTCTTGGGTCTACAAAAAGATCGAACTACTTTGTTTTAGCATCCCACAGTATCTTAAATAGTAATTTAGATACCAGTTACATTATTTATATAACCTTCTAAATTATTTTAATATATTCAATGAAACTTTAATAAATTTATTAATGAAATGTGTAAATAATTATAGTAATTTGATTTTAATGAGCGAGTATAACTTTTATTTCATCAGCGGTGGCCATGGCTCTATCAACGAAGGGCCGACCAATAGCGCGATAGAGCATTCTATGACATCACGACACCTTGGAGCGTAGCCAATGAGATTCAACCTTGGAGTAGAGTCGGCCAGCAGAAGTAATGAAATCGACGACAATAGCTTTAACACGTGAATTTCATAATAATTTATGAATGAAAATATACGTGACTGGTTAATTATTGTTCTGAAGAGTTAGAATATTAATTTCACTGTTAGAAAACGATTCAACAAAGGCTGGATAATTTTAAGCCATCAACTCAAAATGACCGTGTTATTATTTTTGCCGATCTACGATCGATTTACATTTTCAAAAAGAATAAAATACAATAGAAGTTTCCTATAAAAAGATAGGAAGCAAATATAAGAGAAAATAGACATAATATGGATGGATTGTATTGGCTATCGACCAAAAATTATTCCGTTATGAAAAAAAAAAAAAATACTCTTTCTACAACTGTGAAATTGGGAGCAGTTTTTTTTTTGTTTTTGGTGGGGGGAAGGGCTAATGTTTATTAATACAAGAAAGAAATTCAACTCTATTTATAGTAAAATAGAGTCGAATTGTTGTTAGTTTTTTTTTTTTTTTTATATATTAATACGCCCCCCACCCCAACTGAAATGAGGGGCTATATATTTGTAAGCGTAATGATTTTTGGTCGATAGTCAATACATATTATAAACACCTATATTTGATCAATAGTCAATACATATTTTAAATTTGCTTCCTATCTTTTTACAGTAAACTTCTATTATATTTTATACCTTTTGAAAAGGTAAATCGATCGTAGATCGGCAAAAATAATCCGATAAAAACACGGTTGATATGAGTTGATGGCTTTAAATTATCCAGCCTTTGTTGAATCGCTTTCTAACAGTGAAATTAATATTCTAACCCTTCAGAACAATAATTAACCAGTCACATATATTTTCATTCATAAATTATTATGAAATTCACTTGATAAAGCTATTATCGGCAATTTCATTCCTTCTGCTGGCCGACTCTACTCCAAGGTCGAATCTCATTGGCTACGCTCCAAGGTGTTGTGATGTCATAGAATGCTCTATCGTGCTATTGGTTGGCACTTCGTTGATAGAGCCATGGC
>JAHWFO010092009.1:2027286-2072968 GCA_023313115.1 Rhysida immarginata
TTGGTATAATGATTTGCGACCTAAATCCGAGATTGTACGGCAAATCAAAATTACTGGAACTTTGAATATCTCTCTGTTTTAAGGTTGTTGTTTTTTTTTATTTTTTATTATTATTATTTTTTTTTTTTTACTTTACAGAGTTTGTAGGCTATTTATGGTCACGATGCAGATAGTAGAACAAAACATCATATATGCCAAACAACATATATCCTTTGGACAAAGGTCGTAAAAAATAGAAAATTGCACTTACCAAGTAATGATCCTAGCTCCAATCAAAGTAGTCCCCTTGGCTATCTGTACACAATTGCCAACGTTTCTGGAGGTCTTGGAAGCAAGCAGGGAAATCTTCAACTGCGATGCTTGTAAGCTCATTTGTCACAGCCCGTTGGATATCTGTGATATCTTGATGAAGCTTTCTTTTCAGTTTCACCTGCCTTGCCTTCATATGCTTGCTTAATCATGTTCGACGTTTCACTAAGGGTTTTCCTGAGCTTAACGCAGAACTTCATGTTCACTCTTTGCTCACAATCAACATCCATTGGGTCACCTTAACTAATGCGACAACAACCCAAAAAGTGTATTGCTAAGCACAGCCCTGCCACCTAATGAGTTTGCGCGGGAACATGGCCAAGGTCATGTCAAGTAAGAACACATACCAGGTAACATAAAAACATTTGTTCCTTTTTAGTATTGCAAACTCAGGAAAAAAAAAATTGTCCTGGAACTTTTCTGACAAAGGATGCCTTTCATTTATACAAAATAGGTAGGAATGGTTGGAGAACAACATCATTCAATGTAACTACCATTAGCTGTGACAGCTTCAATGTGAGACCAGCAGCGTTAACATGCCCGAATTAAATGGTCCTTCTGAATGTCTGCCATTACCTGGCCAATGGTGGCCTTGACAGAACCAATGTTAATAGTCCAGAGTAATAGTCCAGGGGATTGAGATCTGGTTAGTTAGGTGGCCACAAATTCGGTGCAAAGTGATCATGCAGATAGGTTACCGTCCATTCTTTTGTTGTCATAGCTTTATGTGCATGTGCAAAGTGCTGTTGAAAGACATTGTGAACACTGTCTAACCAGGGCTTCACAACTGTTTTCAGCACTGCAATATACCCAACAGCATTCACTTGAAGACCTTGTGGAAAGAAGTGGAGTGGCATGACATTCTTTGCTACTCACCACCCCTAACATCATCGCAGTTGTGGGAAACTTGGTTTGCATAAAACGTACGACATCCGCATATAACAATCTGTCATTTCGCCGGTTCACCTATTTTTTTTTTTTTTTATTTCATCGGGAAAAAAAAAACACCACTCTAAGTTCCTGTGTATGTTTGATCTTGTTTAATAACTGGTTTGCACAGTTGCAAGCAGTTGTTCTTGTGTTCTCGCCAACATGAACTGTCCCATCCTCAGAACATACAACTTAGGACGAAGATCCTCATACATCTCAGTGCAGATTGTGCCCTCAGAAACCCAGAGATCTTAGGTGATGGCTCTGATGGACACTCCTGGGTTTGCATCGATAATATTTGCACAAAGTTGTACAATTTGTGGGTGTTCTTTTACAGTTTGAATATTGTGCATGTTTTTTGGGCATAGCTACAAGGGACACATGTCTGCTTGAGGCTTCCAACTCCTTCCAAACTTTGTTCACAAATAACCTGGCGACTTTCAAAAATGTTGCAATTCAACATTGCTGTACTATGCACAAGGATCATGGTATGTCTTTTCATTTCTTGCGTTAGCTGACAGTCTACCATTAATGCTCTGTAAAGATGAAATTACAGATATCAGTATATATTATTTTTAACTGCATGCGCTCTAACACATGTCCTCAAATACCCTATGCACTCTGTATACGAGGCCTGTCCGGAAAGTATCCGGATTGAGGCTACAAAAAAAACATGTTTCGAACTCACATAAATGTTTAGTCACCTTCAAAATACGCACCGTCTGCAGAGCAATGCATTTAGCCTGGCGTTGCTGCCATTGGTTGAAACAAGTATGGAATGCCCCCTTCGGGATGGCCATGAGCTCCGCCATCGCATTTGGTGTTGTCACGTTCACATCCTCGAATCTCCGTCCTTTGAGCGCTTTCTTGATCTTCGGAAATGCTTGTTTCAGCAATTCACGACACTCTGTTGCAGTTTTACCGATTTAAAAAAAAAAAATTTGATGTTTTCTGTCATTTTCACCAAACAAGGAGAAAAGAAAAACAGTCTGCTTTGGCATATTACAACAATTGCACGCGGCACTCTTAACAGCTGCAAATTTCATTACGTCATCAGCAGAAATGTCGTCACACGATCCAGATAGCAAAAAGGTGCAGCGAGTTCTTTTTTTTTTTTTTTTGTAGCCTCAATCCGGATATTTTTTGGATAGGCCTCATATGTTTATTTATCTAGTTTTTGCTCATGATTTGTTTTTTTTGTTGGTTTTTTTTTATAATTTCCTTGTAATGAAAGTGTATGAATCCAATTTTTTATTATTGAATTGTGAGTGCATTTATCGATTGATATAAGAGTAAAAAATATATATATATATGTATTTTTTTTTCTTTCCTATTTTTTTTTTTAGCCATCCTTGTCTATAGAGTATTCCGCAATGAACAAAAAAAGAGATTAAAACTCTTTCATATACTATTACAAACAATTGCTTTAATATTTGCAGTTGTTGCACTGAAAGCAGTTTTTGATTCTCATAATCTGAACACTCCAAATCCAATTCCAAACTTGTACAGTCTTCATAGCTGGCTTGGAATGTCAACAGTACTTCTGTTTTGTTTACAGGTGAATTTGACTGCTTTGAATTAGTTAACTGTAATTGAAATTAACTTCAGTAATTTTAATCTTATACATGAAGTAGATCGATTAAGCCAGATTAAATTAGAGACAATTTTAATAGTATTGTTAAAAATTATTCTTTTATACTGTAGTTGTTATTAGAACTAAATTTTTTAAATTACACTTGGGCAGCAGTTATAACACAGGGCCAAGATATAAAATTCTTAAACATTTGTTTTAAATTCTTATAGAGGGCATCTTGAATATATGTTGGCATCTACTTCAACTTTTCTGAGGCAGGATAAAAAATGAAGCGAAGAGCGAAAGTGAAGGATAAGGGAGGGTAAATTATAAATGCATCCCCGTTTTCCCCACTATTATGCTTCTTGCTCATACTAGTTATGAGCAGATGGCTATGGTATGGACTACAATAACAAATAACTCCATTAACTCGTCCCCCACATTAAAAATTCTCAATTTTTTTTAACATTTACTGCTTGTAACCAGGCCTCAGAACAACTTACTTTTATCACTTTTAGTCACTTATTTTTAATGGAGTCACTTAATAAAACTTATTAAGCACACAGTCACTAAAATCACTTTTTTTAGTTAATGAATTTAATTTTCAATTTTAAGATCGAAACTTTATGATGTAAAAACGTGATTAATTAAGATTTCATTGGCTGACTAGCCTTATAACTTTGTGTCCTGGGGCATAGGTGAAAATGTAGTTCGGAAAAATCATAGCAATCACAGCAGCACACGGAGGAATATGTTAAGTTGTTTTATTTACATCACCCACAAGCTTAGACCGATTACTCTATAAGCACCATGTGCAGATCTAACAAACAAGCATCGTGGTAATGAATAATTATGAACATGTGATAGAGGAGAACTGCAATCATCAAAGTTTGGAAGCTTATTTTACGTTAATTTGGAATTACTTTAAATTAATGGTAATGTTCTGCAGACTGCCCCAAACGTATAGTGACAAAATAAAAAAAATAGTTTTTATAACCTAACCTAATTGAATATAATTGTTTTAATTTTTGGTTAAGTTAAAAGGTAAAAAAAAGTTGGTAAAAGACCAGACTAGCATTTCCTAATTTTCCTGGATGATATCGCCCAGCCCAGGCAAGTTCATGCTTTGAATTTATTCAGGCGAAAGTCATCCAACGGGGCAGTTCTGTAAAACAATTGCCAAATTAATTAAACAATTAAAAACCAACTGTGCTTTTCTTAAAGAGATAACATATTGCATAATCTTATGAAGATAGCGAGAAAAAAATGGGAAAATGTAAATTTCGAAATTTGATTAGCAAAACAAGATCACACAGCAAAATTCTTATAAAGTCCCATCTTGGGGACAAAGCTCAACGATCATGGATTATTTTGTAAAATTCGTGCCTGTGTGGTGAATACTGAAAGAAAAGGATTCTACAGCATTCTGAAACTGATAAACATAGACAGTGTTCTTCCCAGAAAATTTCATCACATGGGTGGAAAGATAAAATAGCCGGGCGGACAAAAATTATAAGCAAATAAAATATGCAGTGGTGTGCAGTTTTTCGTGTATTCAGCCGGGTGGTGCACCCGTTCAAAAGGGCCTGGGGAGAACCCTAATAGAGATAGAAGCCGTGAATGCCTTAGTTCTCAACAAATGTTTATAACAACAAGTAAAGTGAAACTCAAGCATTTCAACATTTTAACAATAAGGATCAGCAACTGCTCAGAATTAATTTGGCTTATGAAAGCAGTATGCAGCAATTATCCAGCTGCATCATGTCAAAACATAACCCAAACATTTGCTGTCATGTTCCCTGGTGCTTTTAACAATAATGCAACATTTTCATTTAGTACCAAAAATGCGTTACTTATTAACAGAAGCCACTGTTCCTTACTTTCAAGAAGAATTTATAACAGATATAAAATCATCATGCTATACCTTAAATTTTGATGAAACTACAAATGCAGAAGGATGGAAAACACAAATAACATTTATTCTGCACTGTCACTTTTTGTCACTATTTTCATCCTTGTAGTTACTTTTTAGTCACTATTTCAAGTTTATTAGTCGCCATTCTCATTTTTTCGTAAGTGTTTGTGTGCTCCGAGGCCTGCTTGTACTACATTTCTGCTTGATTCAGAAAATTTTTTGTTTATTTGTTATTTAGATCAAGATTTATAATGAAAACATTTTACGGAAGCTAGTCTTCCCCCCTGCCCCATATAATAGACATTTTAAATACTTTATTCCATGAATTTTTGTTAGTTTTGGATTGTGCAACAAAAATTTGTTTAGCTATGTGGAAATTCAAGGGGGAGAGCAAGTTAATGGTCTTAGAAATTCCCAAAAGAACTGTTTCAATAATTCTTTTTCCGTGTAGAAAGAATTTCATTCGTGCTGGATTGTGCAGCAAAGTTTCATCGATATTCGCTCAAGAGTTATGATGAAATCAGCCTTTTCTCCCCCCCCCCCCCCCCCCCCCTTACACAAACACACATTTGAAATTCAAAAGTTTAAAAATTACATTTGATGGAGTTTTGTTGGTGCTTAATTGTTCAGAAAAATTTTGTTTGCATAATGAAATGAAGTTTTAGAGCCATAATGGGCAAACTTTTTTGTTTTTT
The DNA here is from genome assembly GCA_023313115.1 of Rhysida immarginata. Taxonomy (NCBI): domain Eukaryota; kingdom Metazoa; phylum Arthropoda; class Chilopoda; order Scolopendromorpha; family Scolopendridae; genus Rhysida; species Rhysida immarginata. The sequence continues at coordinate 2,032,709 of JAHWFO010092009.1, forward strand.
GTGGGAAGGGGTGGGGTGAATTGTATTATATAGGGCAAGGGTGGGGTGAATTGTAGTATATAGGGCAAGGGTGGAGTGAATTGAAGTATATAGGGCATATCAAGAGTCTTCATCTGATTTCAAAATTCTATATTTAAGTTTCAAAAATTCAAGTTTCAAGGTGCTCAGAATTTACAGTAGAGCCCCGATAATTTGAGTCTCGGTAGTTCGAGGTTCCGTGTATTTCAAGCTGAATCACTTTCGAGTGTCACGCCACATGTTGCTGATCTAAACAGATTATTTAGTTTCTATTTCGCTTTTATTTTTGTGATGATGAGTGAAAAGGCTAAAAAGAAAGTTTGTGCCAATTAAGCTAGAAGCCTTGAAAAGATTAAACAACGGTGAAACGTTGAAGAAACTTGCAGCTGAGTGTGGTGTCGCTGAAGTGACAGTAGGAGATGGTGCCATAATAAAGACAAAATTGAAAAGTTGTATTCTGTTAAATGCACGCAAAAACGACACCATAGTGCTCTTTTCCTTGATAAGGGCGACACGACACTTTAAAACTCTTTGTGGAATCGTGGTTTACCCTTGTTTATTTGGTCCTTGTCCACAGTTTCTGGCAAGTTTCCTGTTTATTTTGTTGACAAGAGGTGTTGAAATATTTTGCTCCAAACTGCAGATCTTAAAAGAGATTTCATTTCATAATCAAGTTTTTGGTAGTTTCAAATATTTCGTCTTGTGGAAGAAAAGTTTGTTAGTATGTTTACCTAAACCACTTTGTAGTGTAAAATAAATCTCTCCATCTAATGTAAATCTTAGCGTGTAGTCTGAGTTTTTCTAAATTTGAGGTATGGTCAGCCCCAGTTAACTCGAATTATCGGAACTCTACAGTACTCAAGGTTTGATATGGTTGTTTATGCATGTTCAATGTAACACACGTTCTCTCAAGAGTCAAATTCCTCCCATACTTGCTGAAGCTCATCTAGTATCACTTCATTTATGGCAGTTGTGATAAGAGTTTTGAGCTTGTCCATATTTCGTGGTAGGAGAGGCATATAGGATCCTTAACAAAGCCCATATATATAAAAAGTCCATAAACAGGTCAAGAGAACGAGATGGCCAGGATTAAAACTTGGTTTGCCATCTCAGCATGAGGGGGTTCAAATTTGACCTGGACTTTATTTTTTATAAAATCAAGAAACCACAAAAAAAAACCCAAAAAAACAAAAAAAAAAAAAAAAAAAAAAAAGAACAAAACCACACACCAGTTATTTCTTAAAGAACTCTTCTTGCTTCTTTACATATTTTTTCCAGCGTTCTGTGGAAATTTTCAGGCTGATGTCGAAACCACCTCAGGACAGCCTTTTTCACTTCCTCATTGGAGCCGAACCTCTGCCCTCCCAAAAACTCTTTCAATGGTCCAAAAAGGTGATAGCCGCCAGGGGAGAGATCCAGGCTATATGAAGGATGTGGTAAGATGTCCCATTTGAGTTCCATCACTGTGTCCATAGTCAGTTTGGCCGTGTATGATCTGGCATTGTCTTGCAGAAAACAGACACCGCTGGTAAGGAGTCCTGGTTGCTGTTTCTTTAGTGCCGGCTTCAGGGACATCTTCAAAATGTTACAGTTGTAGGGTGCATTTGCAGTTCGACGCTCTTCCAGAAAATCGACATGAATGATATCCTCAATGTCCCAGAATACAGTCGCCATCACTTTTGTTGCCGATATTACCGTCGTGGTGATTCAGTGTGCCGCCATTCCATGCTCGGACGCTTGCTTTCAGGAGTATGATGATGAATCCATGTCTCATTGGTGGTCACAACTCTCCTTAGGAAGCTGTCACCTTCCCTGTTATATCGCTGCAGCAGCATGGAACAAATTTCCACCTGGGTGGTTTTGTGATCTTTGGAGAGTTGCTTAGGGACCCATCTGCACAGATCTTGTTGAATTTCAGCTTATCATGGATGATGTGCAGCATTGAAGCCAATTCTCAGACAAGAATCCCCCTGTTTTCCCTTATCAGATCATTTGTTTGTGCGATGATGCCATCATTGACGGCAGTTGCTGGCCTTGCCTAGTGAGGTTCATTACTGGTGGATTCACACCCTCCTTCAAACTTTTGGCATGAAGCAAAGACGGATGATTGAGACAAACATGACTTGGTGTGCTGTCTTTGAAGTCTCTAATGAATTTCAAATGCTCTCAGACCTTTGTTTTGTAGAAACCTGATGATTATTCGTTGTTCCACTTTGGTCGACACATTGCTGTCTAACATTTTGTTTAAACAAACAATCGGTTGTCATGACAACTGGATGAGTGGTGCTGCATTTGCATCTGCCATCCCAACAATGAAAGTTTAGATTTTTGCAACAGTGAAATTTACAAAAAATAAAGTCCAGGGGTGCATTCCTCCACATGTGATGGCAAGATATTTATGGAAAAAGAGGTGGAGTTTCACGTGCAACGTGTGCCGACCAGGTGGCCGAGAGGGCTAGGGCGTAGGCTTTCTAGTTCTTGAACCCATCTGGTCGTGGGTTCGAATCCCACTGTGGGCAAGGATGTTTGTGTTTGTCCCAGGCTGCGTACAGATATAACTTGTGTAAAAGGTGCAAAATGATCTTTTGAATCATTCTAATCATTCAACGCCAAACATTCTAATAAAAATCACGTGCAACGTCATCATCATGGTGCCATGTTTCAAAAACTCGTTCCTCTACATCGAACGAGTGTCTCGTGACAGGAGGGGGAGTTCTCGCGAGACCAACACTTGCAACTACGCAGAGAGTGTGCGAGTGAGCAATGCATCAATAGTTTGGCTCACGATGCACAGTAGCGGAGTACACAACTTTTAGTGGGTTTTTTTATTTTGTCTTATTTGAATAAGAAGAAATAAAACAGTTTGTTGCCTTTAGAATTAACAAGAATGTGGCACAGCAGATTATTCTTTTGTTTCAAGCACAGATAGGCTTACTTATCGATGGATGCTTGCTACTGTGTAGGAAAGGACGGTCGAATCTGCCATGAGACGAAGTAAATCTGTGGCTGACGTGATAGATAGAAATGTAGTAATTTCATCAGTGAATAAATTTTGTGAAATGGCATAAAATAAACCCTTAAGAATATTGTTCCATTTTGTAAAAATTAATTATTTTGAAAATATAGATGTTCAAATTAAAGTTTGATTTATTCTTAAATTCCCTTTTTTTTTTTAATAAATAATAAAACCATTATCGTTGATCATTTTCTTCAGGTATTTCTAAAGTTACACAGGGTTTAATAAAAATTGGTTTAGAAAAAAACACTTATAATAATTTAGGGATGATAATTTAGGAAAAAAAGTATTGAAGTCAGGAACTGATAAGGCCGTGTTACTGTAAGAAGGTATGAACTTCATCTAATTTTGTTTCTAAAACATAAAATTATTTTTATATTATTATTTGATCTTTAATAAATTATTTTTTAAACTAAAATTCAATAAATTTCACAACATTAAAGCCACTATACCAAAGGTCAATTCCATGCTAACGTATCCCAAGAGACCATTTTATGAAGTATAACTTATCAGAATAATTCATTTATTATTCAGTTCTTTAACATTCCAAGTTTAGGAATTTATGGTATTTTTTGTGTTGGTTTTGTTGGTTGTCAGCACTGAGTCATCCATTATGGTAGCCAGCAAAGATTAAGGAAACCATGCTGCTTCATCCTACTTTTGAATAACAGATTTGTATTCCAAATAGAGCATCACAGACTTTATATTTTTACAGGTAAATAATCTTATATCACTTTATGCATAACTAATACTGATTTGTAATATATGTCATATCTCACTATAGAATAAAATTCATAATAAAAATGTGTCAGTGTGTAGTGTAGGTCACAATAAAATCAGTTATTCTAATTTATCTGGTCAGAGGTTTGACATACAGGGTCGGGACACATTAATATGACCACCTGCTAGTATCCGGAATACCCACCTTTGGCGGCAAGCACAGCAGCTAGTCAACGTAGCAGAGAGTCAATAAGTCCTCGGAAGGTGGTTGCAGGTATCTGGGACCATTCGGCGATCAGTGCATCCCGTAATTCCATCACCGTGCGTGGTGGAGGGTCCAGCTTGCAGACATGGCGATCGAGATGATCCCACAAAATGTTCAATGGGTTGAGGTCTGGGGAGTTCGGTGGCCATGGGAGTAGCTTGAATTCATCCTCATGCTCCTCGAACCAGTCATGGACAATTTGGCAGTATGGCAGGGAGCATTGTCCTGTTGAAAGGTGCCATCACCCTGAGGAAACAGTCGACATGAAGGGGTGTACCTGGTCTGCGACGATCGTCAGGTAATGAACAGCATTCAGTGTACCCTCCAGCGGTATCAGTGGACTCCGACCATACCACAAAAACTTCCTCCAAAAAGATGCTTTTCCCAGATCTGTCACACCTACCCTACCAGCCTGTTGTCTGCCAATGATGGTGTGGGGATGCCTGTTCTCAGATGCTTCCCGGCGAATTCTCCATCATCCGTCCACTCTGTTCACCAGAAACCGCGACTCGCCAGAGAAAGCACCCCTTTGCCACTCGGTCGAGGTCCAATGGCGATAGTCCATTGCAAATTGGATGCGTTTTCGGCGATTCACAGGCGTCAACATAGATGCTGTTACCATACGCCCCAAGAGGGATCGTTTTGTAGTCTTCATACTGACACGCCTAGTGCCCCCACTGTTCATTTGCTGTGTCAATTGCTCAACAGTGGCACGCCGATTGGTCCTGGCCAGGCATCGTAACCGATGCTTGCCTCTAGGATCGATGGCCCGTGGGGTCCCACAGTTACCTCTTCGGTTGCTCAAAACTGTCTGGTTCGTCCAGTCGCGGTACACCTTCACAACGGCAGCCCTAGAGCAGTTCACAAAAGTGGCCGTTTCTGAAATGCTGCCCCTCTTGGCCCGATAGCCAATGATCATCCCCTTTTGGAGGGCCGACAGGTCACTTGCTCTGCCTATGACTGTGACAATTGCTGTGTTAACGGATGCTACTACACGTCTGCTGTTGTCAGCTTTTAATGATACGCAGTGATTTTTCATCTGCATACCAAAGGACGTTCCAACATGTTCGAGGAGAGGTGGTCATATTAATGTGTCCCAAGTCTGTATAATGAGGTTCTTTTTATTTTCTTTCTTCAGCTTCTATAAAATGATATAGTAACGCTGACATAACCTCAATTGAATTAGAAACCATGTTTAATTTTAAGGATTAATTGTCGTGTAGGTCACACAATTCTATTATTTCTTGCAATATATTATCAATAATCGGTAAAACAGCAGCTGAAAGAAAGCTTATACAGCGGGAAAGAGAGAAATAAAGAAAATCACTGAATTTAGGAAAAACGAAAATGAGAGACAAAAGTACTGGAGGAATACAAGAAAATCAAACATGGACAAAGATGAAAAGAAGCTCAGATTAAGAAGAGGTGTTTGGTATAGCAAAGATACAGAGCTAAATCTAGCAATTAGAAACTTCAAGCTTCTGATATTTCAAAATCTCCCAGCAAGGCTTTCAAGAGTCATTCTTCTCTCGGAAATGCTATGGCAAAAGCTAAAAGGAGTATACCAGCCAGTCCAGGAAAATGCATTACTATTTTTGTCAATCTTGCCAAGCAATTTTCACCCCAACTGTTGAAGACAGAATCTAGTAAGAAGACATCAGCTACATCTAACATTGTTTACTGCCATGCTTTACAATAAGATTGAGTCAAAACAGCTTCAGTCTCAGTACCATACATGGTTGTGTCAGACTATATGGCACATAAAAGACATGCAGTGGAAGTTTATAGTGAGGCAATAATAAATGATTTCAAGCTTAAATGATTAATAAATGGTATCAACAGGCAATGCACCAACACTATGCAGGGATCAACAATATACAATGCACGGTAAAGTATATCTCATGACCAACAATGCACGGTAAAGTATATGCAAAATACTTACTTACTTACTTACATTTCAAACCCGCTTATCCGTTAGGGTCACGGGGGCAGCAGCCCTATGGAGGATCTCCAGCGATCGTGATCTTCCGCCATCAGGCGCATGTCCTCCCTGGTAATATCCAAGCGACTTGAACCCAGATTCTCCATGTAGTCTAGCCACCTGGTTCTAGGCCGACCCCTTGGTCTCTTACCCACCGGCTTGGAAAATAACTGCCTAGGAAGACTAGTTTGCGGCATCCGTATCACGTGGCCATACCAGCGCAACTGAGATCTCTCAATGCGGAGAAGTAGCGGCTCAACACCTAAAGATTCCCTTATTGTGCTGCTGTACACTCTATCTAGTAGGGTAACACCTGACACACCTCTCAGAAATCTCATTTCGGCCGCTTGTACCCGCGATCGCACTCTTTCGGTCATTACCCAAGCCTCGTGACCATAGGTGAGAATGGGGACAAAGATAGATTTGAAGACTGAGAGCTTGGCTTTGTTACCCAGCTCGCGTTTCGTTACCACGGATCACCACAGTTCACGTCTGACACAGCTTGCTGCACCGATCCGAGCATCCAATTCTTTCTCCTGCCATCCATCACTCGTGAATGCAATCCCGAGATACTTGAATTTCTCCACCTGTCTCAATGAGGCTCCCCTAACATGGAGAGCGCACTGAGCAGGCTGTCTTGAAAGGACCAGAACCTCGGTTTTAGCCACACTGATCTTCATTCCAGCTTCTTCACATTTGGCTGCAAACCGGTCTAGTGCATGCTGAAGGTTTGTGCAAGAAGACCCAAGGAGGACAAGGTCGTCAGCAAAGAGCAACCTCTCCACCAGGCAGTCGCCCACACAAACACGCTCATCGCCTCGGCTGCCCTTGTCTATTCAGTCCATAAAGATAATGAACAAGAGGGGCGACAGTACGCACCCTTGGCGGAGTCCAACACCCATGGTGAACGGTCTTGACTTAATGCCATTTCTCCGGACACACATCTCGGAGCTTTCGTACACAGACATGATAGCAACCAGTAATTGCCCATCCACTCCATACTCTTGCAACACTTGCCAGAGCTTCTCCCGAGGAACTCTGTCATATGCTTTTTCGAGGTCCACAAAGCAAGCGTAGACCTCTTTTGCATACTCCCGGGATTTCTCAAAGATTTGCCTTAGAGCAAAGATGTGATCCGTCGTGCTTCGGCCAGGTCGGAAACCACACTGCTCCCCCGACAGTTTGGAGTCGACTATTTCCCGACTTCTCTTCTCCAGACACTTAGCGTACACTTTCCCAGGAATGCTGAGCAAAGAGATGCCTCGATAGTTGTTGCAATCTCTCTGATCTCCCTTTTTGAAGATAGGGATCACAATTCCTGTCTGCCATTGCTTAGGCGCCTGTCCAGATATCCAAGCAACCTGACACACTCGAGTCAGCCACAGGATACCATCCTGATTTAAGGCCTTTAACATCTCAGACCGGATTTCATCATCACCTGCAGCTTTGCCAGTCTTCAGGGACTTAATTGCCCATCTGACTTCTGTTTCAGTGATATTACCGTGACTATTCTCCGCTCCAAGGTGCACCTCGTATGCCTCAGTTGTTATTGTCAACGGATTAAGAAGAGATGCAAAGTATTCCTTCCACCTATGCAATACGCTCTCCTCTGTTTTCAGAAGCCTCCCATCTGAACTAATAATAGTTTGTGATGAAAGAGACTTCTTTCCACGGAGGCGGCACACGGTCTGCCAGAACACCTTGTTTGCCGAACCATAGTCTGCCTCCAATTTCTCCCCGAACTTCTCCCAGGCCTTGGCTTTAGCTGTTGATACTGTCTTTGGTGCTGCTTTTCGCGCCTCAGTGTACCGCACTTGACTCGAAGTTGACTTATTTGCAAGCCATAGCAAATAGGCTTCCTTCTTTACCTTGACAGCTTCTTGGACTTTACCGTTCCACCACGCAGTCCTTTTCTCACCGCCCTGCGCCACACTCAGCCGCTTACGACCACAGCACAATGCAGCCGAAGTATTCACAGCAGTTTTAAACAACTGCCACTCCTCTTCAACAGTACCACGATCACTAGGTAGTTCTTTGAAACTTGAAGATATGTTATCAGCAAAGGTCTTCCTCACAGGTCTATCATCCAATGCCTCCCATTTGATGCGCCGAGTTTGTCTGAACCTAGTATTTCGCTTGGTTGGCATGGATTCAGAGAACCGCTAAGTGCAGAGAACAAGGTGGTGATCAGTTGATAGTTCTGCCCCTCTTCTCACACGAGTATCCAACACTGATCGGAATAAGTCTGCTGATACGATTACAAAATCAATCAGTGACTTCTGGTCCATTGCATCCCTATACCAGGTATACTTATGGACATCCCTGTGCTGGAAGAAGGTGTTTGTGATGGAAAGTCCATTGTTGCAACAGAGATCCAACAAGCACCTCCCATTCGCATTTAAATCGGGGTCACCATTCCTCCCAATCACGCCTTTCCACGTTTGGTCATCAGCCCCTACGTGTGCATTGAAGTCGCCCATCAGGATGGCAGAATCTGCACTCCCTCTCCTTCTAAGAGCAGCATCAACTTCATCTAGAAAAAGTGGGTACTCTGTGACTGCATTCGGAGCATATGCAACGAATAGAGAGAGAGACCGTTTCCCTATCTGAAGCCTCAGGAGACACAGTCTTCCACCTAAGGGGGTTCAATCTGCAACATAATCTGCCAGCCGGGGACTTGTGAGTATCCCCACTCCCGCCTGGGCAGTCATGTTAGGGTCGACACCAGAGTAGAAAAGCTTCCACCCTCCTTCTAAGTCCACAGTTCCAGAACCCGGACGTTTCGTAGAGGTAATACCTATGATATCCAGTCGATACCGTTTGGCTTCCTCCACTAACTCTGATTCCTTTCCTGTCATGGAGAATACGTTCCAAGTGCCAATTGACAGCAAAATAAATATGCTTCAATTTGTAACAATGCATAGAATTCCTGTTATTCAGGCTTTTCTTAGAATTGAGAGTTCTTAATACTTAACAATTTCTTGAAAATCTTTAAAAATGATCATTAACTGGAGATAATGGAGAGTTAGCAGACTTTTGAGAAAGAGTGGAAAGACGACAGAGGAAGGAAGTACTTTAGCTCCGTACTGTATTGAGCAAATTTTTTTTTGAATTTACATTGTGAATTTAGTATATTAATTCTAAGCATTTGCATGTGTTTATTTTTAAGATATTGCAAAATTTAATCAAAAACAAAACAAAGAGTCCGAGCCACTTCGGGGTTATCACCTAACTTATTGGGTAGCTTAGCAGATCCAAACATTTCATAAAGTTGCCTTTTGACTATATTCTGTGTGAATGTGAATATTTTGCAAACTGAGATGCTGTAAATGCGATGATTGAACGTTCGTTTCCAAGAATTATTAATAATGAGCATAAAATGATGATGCAGTGACAGGACATAAATAAGGCAGCGTCTATTGAGGAGGAAAATGAGTCAAACGTGTCTCCCTTGAGTTCCCTATCAAATGTCCAGACGACTGGCAAAAATTCATGTGTCTGGAAAGGAAAGAGAAAGAACGAGTATTGGTAAAAGAAACTCTGCAGCTAAAACGGAAAAAGCTCTATGGGCATTGGAAACATCTGAACAACGGGAGTTTCGAATAGAACAAGACTGTTTACGAGCTTCTTCGTCAAGGGCAAGCAGTGTTATGGTCTAAAATATCCAGTAATGTTTCCCGATGGTGAAGATGGATATCATTTTAATCTGAGGCAATTCAACAAGAGGTTAAATAAAGTCCTGGTATATCATCTAGAATTCCTGTTTTTCGGAGTTTTCATAGAAAGTCCCTTTGCTCTGTGTTGTGTTCATTGAGTTATTATTTATCCAATTTGGAGTTATAATTTTACTTCTTGAGATTATTCTGTTTACCTACAAGTGTAATTATCCCGGGCAACGGTGAGCCCTCTGTTAGTCCATCTTTCTATATATATAAAGAAGGATGTTTGTTTATTTGTGGGTTTGCTTGTTTGTTTTTAATACAAATCTACAGTTTTATTCCGATCTTGATAAAATTTCGCATACATGACCTTCAAAGCATGAGGAAGGTTACTGTCAGATTTCTAAAAAATAAGAATTATTGATAAAAAATCGATATTCATGGTTATGGCAGGGCATATTAATGAGAAATATCTCGTGACCAACATTGCAAGACAAAGTTTTTGCAATAAGTATCAACAATGGTATCAACAAGCAATTCACAAACACTCTGCACGGATCAATAATATATATCTCATGACCAACAATGCAATTAAAAGTTTGTGCAACAATAGGTATCAACAATGGTGTCAACACTCAATGCACCAACACTATGCAAGGATCAACAATATATGTCTCATGACCAACAATGCAAGGCAAAGTTTGTGCAATATAGAATTCAATGCATAGAATTCCTGTTATTCAGGTTTTTCTTAGAAAAGAGAATTCTTAATACTTAACAATTTCTTGAAAATCTTTAAAAATGATCAGTAACTGGAGATAATGAATTAGCAGACTATTGAGAAAGAGTGAAAGACGATAGAGGAAGCACTCCTTTAGCTCCGTGCTGTATTGAGCAAATGGTAAGCAAGTAAATAGAAGAATCGGCGACCGCTAGACTACACAAAGTGATGAGTGGTCAATATTTGCTTCAAGACATCGAAAGAAGAGAGGAAATTGCAACAACATCAAGTGTACATCTAAAGTAAGATTACGTGAGTAAAAAATTATTTAGACTAGAAGGCATCCATGGAGAGGTCCATCCATTGTGAGCCTTTAAAAAATTTTTTTTTCGGTAAATCAAGTCCCGGTATATCACCTAGAATGGATTTTTTCAGTGAAGAGGTAAATTCCTGTCTTTCGGATTTTTCTTAAAATGGATAGTCCCTTTGCTCTATATTGTAGTGGTTGAGTTATTATTTAACCAATTTGGAGGTTTAATTTAGCTTTTTGAGGTTGTTCTGTTTACCTACAAGCGTAATTATCCCGGGCAACGCCGGATCCTCTGCTAGTCTAAAATATTAATTATTATTGATAATATTATTGATGTTTTTGTTCTATTTATTTTTTTTACACACTTATTCTTAACAGTTTTTTTAATGAAAAGTTAACCTTTAAAAAAAAATTGTGGAGTTTTCTTGCAATTAATACGGCATCTCGTCCACACTCTTATGAATTCGTCATAAAAACGAGGATTTTAAAACTATCTAGAATACCGTAAGTAAAGAAATAAACCCATTTGATAATTCTTAAAATTTCACTGCCAAAGAAGACTATATTTAACAGTGTTCTCCCCAGAAAATGTTATCAGCTGGGTGGAAAGATAAAATAGCCGGGCGGACAAAAATTAAAAACAAATGAAATACTATGCAGTGGTGTGCAGTTTTTTGTATATTCAGCCGGGCGACCACCAAAATCAGCCGGGCGGCGCGCCCGTTGAAAAGGGCCTGGGGAGAACCCTGTTTAAGTGCGTCGAGTCACGAAGTAAATCCATCAACAAAACGATCATGAGTTGAACTGTATGTGACGAAAAATGATTATGACAAAATGAGGTACCCTACCGTGAAAATGATTTCACTATAAATACTGTAAGTAAATATGATAAATAAAGTCAAATTAATTTCTTTTTTTTCTATTAATAAAGACTTTCGACCCCCTCCCCCCCAACTAACTCCCACTTTCGCTGTGGATGAGTAGCGTCGTTCGTGTAATGATATTGGATTGATCGCCAATACATTCATATATACATTCCTATTTTCTTTTAAATTTGCTTATCTTTTTTATAAGAAAATTTTGTTACATTTTCTGAAAAAGTAAATCGCAGATAGATTTTTTTTTTTTTAGTAAAAATAATCCGACTTTCCTGCTGTAGATAAGAACGCAATGGCCTTTGAATTGATGGTTTTAAATTAACGAGTCTTTTTCTAACATTTAAATTAATATTATAACACCCCAGAACAATAATTAACTAGTCACATAATTTTTCATTCATAAATTATTAAGAAAATCAACTGTTAAAAAGTTAATGTTGGTGATTCGCTAGCCTGAATTCACTGTACTTGGCGGTTACGATTAGTCGAAGATGTTATGATGTCATAGAATGCTCTGTTGCTATTGGTCAGCACCCAGCAGTGCATTGATAGAACCATGGCCGCTGTCGAAGAAATAAGGAGTTGCGCTCGTTCATTATAATGAGACTACTGTAATTATTTACACATTTAATTAATAAATTTATAAAAGCTTCATTAAATATATAAAAATAATGAAGATGGCTATATCTTCTATATATATAAAGAAGGATGTTTGTGGGTTTGTTTGTTTCTTAATACAAATCTACAGTTTTATTCCAATCTTCATGAAATTTTGCATACTTGAACTTCAAAGCATGAGGAAGGTTACTGTCTACCTCAGATTTCAGAAAAATAATAATTATCGATAAAAAATCGATATTCATGGTTATGGCAAGGCATGTTAATGAGAAATATCTCATGACCAACAATGCAAGGCAAAGTTTGTTCAACAATATGTATCAACAATGGTATCAGCATGCAATTCACAAAAAATCTGTACAGACCAACAATATATATCTCATGGCCAACAATGCAAGTAAAAGTTTGTGCAACAATAGATATCAACAAAGGTATCAACACGCAATCCACCAACACTATACCGGGATCAACAATATATATCTCATGACCAACAATGCATGGTAAAGTTTGTTCAATATAGATAAGGTTGAATTTGTAACAATGCATAGAAATCCTGTTATTCAGGCTTTTCTTAGAAAAGAGATTTCTTAGTACTTAACAATTTCTTGAAAATCTTTAAAAATGATCAGTAACTGGAATTAATGGAGAGTTAGCAGACTATTGAGAAAGAGTGGAAAGAAGACAGAGGAAGCACTCCTTTAGCTCCGTGCTGTATTGAGGAAATGGTAAGCACTCCTTCAGATCCAAACATTTCCTAATAATATATTTTGACTATATTCTGTGGGAATGTGTATATTTTGGAAACTGAGATGCTGATGATGCGATGATTGAACGTTTGTTTCCAAGAATTAATAATAATGAGCATAGAATGATGATGAAGTGACAGTACGTTAATAAGGCCATGTCTATTGATGAGGCAAATGAGTCATGCATGTCTCTCTTGAGTTCCCTATCAAACGCTCAGACGACTGGCAAAAATTTGTGTCTGGAAAGGAAAGAGAAAGAATGAATATTGGTCAAAGAAACTCTGCAACTAAAATGGAAAAAGCTATATGGTCATTTGAAACATCTGATCAATGGGAGGTTCGAATAAAGCAAGAGGGTATAAGAGCTTCTACGTCAAGGGCAAGAAAAACATCCCTGAGTCTAAAGTATCTGGTTATGCTCTGCAGTGGTGAGGCAAGTCAATAACAATATAACAATAACAATATAAGAGGTGCGTTCAAGTTCTAAGGTCTCCATTTTTTTTTCTGACAAAATACTTAACCCAGAAAGTTGTCACTACTGTTACTTCTCGACGTAATCACCGTGAAGTTGAACACAGTTTTCACAACGGGGGCTCCATGATTCCATGGCTGTTGAGAACTCTTATTTAGGGTTATGCTTTGCCCACTGGTAAATCGCTGAAGCAATGGCAGCTCGGTTGGGAAACGAGCGGCCACAGAGAGTGTCCTTCATGATTGGAAAAAGCCAGATATCGCTAGGAGCGAGGTCTGATGTGTATGGCGCATGGGAAACCACCTGAAAATTTTTATTTTGAAGAAACTGCTCAAAGTGCTCGATGAGCAGGGGCGTTGTCTTGATGAAAAAGCACTGGTCCAGTCTTGTTTGGTCATTTCTCATGCAATGCTGGAAGGAATTTTGTTTTCAATACATTTTCGTATGAATTAGCTGTAACAGTTGTACCCTATGGAACACAATGCATGAGGATTACGCCTTCGCTGTCCCAAAACATGTCCACCATATCTTTCTCAGCAGAGGCTGTGACTCGAAATTTTTTCGGTGGCGGTGAATTAGTATGTTTCCATTGTGAAGATTGCCGTTTCGTTTTGCAGTTAAAAAATGTAATTGACGTCTCATCCATCGTCACAACTAATGAAAAGAGAGCACCATTCATTGCTGCATCATGTGTCAACATCTGCTGAGAAATTGCCACTCGCGCAGACTTGTATTCGTCGGTCAGCATTCGTTGGACCCACCTTGAAGAAACTTTCTGCATTTTCAGCTCATCATGCAAAATGGACTCCACAGACCCCACTGAAATGCCAAGTTTAGAGGCATTATCATGCACACCTAAACGACGGTTTTCCATAAAAACTTGTTCCACACGAGCGATCATGGCTTCCGTCCGGGTGGCTTATGTCGAGGCTGCTTCGGTTCATTCTCATGTGATTCTTGACCTTTTTTTAAACTTTCGCATGCATGAAAGCACATTTTAACATTCATAATGCCTTCATAGCGTATCTCACTCAATTGGCGATGAATTTCGATGGATGTTTCACCCCGCAAATGCAGAAAACGAATTATTACACGTTGATCTTGTAAACTAAACTTCGCCATTTTAAGCATATGAAACATCGTTCGCGGCAATGCACACAGTATTCACAACGTTCACCTTCTATGTTAGTAAAGACGAAATATTTCCCGCAAAATTTTAAAAGCATCCGGATCTTTCTACTTACTCTCACTGTAGAGAAAAAAATTTGGAGACCTTATAACTTCAACGCACGTCTTATATCTCATGACCAGCAATGCAAGGTAACGTTTGTTCAATATAGATAAGGTTCAATTTGTAACAATGCATAGAATTCCTGTTATTCAGGATTTTCTTAGAATTGAGAGTTCTTAGTACTTAACAGTTTCTTGAAAATCTTTAAAAATGATCAGTAACTGGAGATAATGGAGAGTTAGGAGACTATTGAGAAAGTGTGGAAAGGCGACAGAGGAAGCAGTCCTTTAGCTCTGTGCTGTATTGAGCAAACATTGGGTAACCATGTCAATAGCAGAATCGACGACCGTTAGACTACACAAAGTGATGAATGGCCAAGTTTTGCTTCAAGACATCGAGAGAAGAGTGGGAATTGCAACAACATCAATGTTTTCGTGTGTTTATTTTTAAAATATTGCAGAATTTAATCAAAAAAAAAAAGTCTGAGCCATGCTGGGGTGCATAGCAGAACCAAGCATTTCATAAAAATACATTTTGAGTATATTCTGTGTGAATGTGAATATTTGGGAAACTGAGATGCTGATAATGCAATGATTGAACATTCGTTTCCAAGAAATATTATTAATGAGCATAAAATGATGATGCATTGACAGGACATAAATAAGGCAGCATCTATTGAGGAGGTGAAGGAGTCACACGTGTCTCCCTAGAGCTCCCTATCAAACGTCCAGACGACTGGAAAAAATTTATGTGTCTGGAAAGGAAAGAGAAAGAACGAGTATCGGTCAGAGAAGCTTTCAAAGTGAGACTTAAAAGGAAGCTAAAACAGAAAAAGCTATACGGGCATTAGAAAAATCTGATCAATGGAAGTTTTGAATAGAGCAAGAGGGTATAAAAGCTTTTTCGTCAAGGGCAAGAAAAAGTTGGGTCCAAAGTATCCAGTGATGTTCCCTGGTGGAGAAGATGGAGATTGTTAATCTGAGGCAAGTCAAGAAGAGTTTAAATAAAGTCCCGTTATATCGCGTAGAATTCCTGTTTTATGGATTTTTTTGTAGAATGGATAGTCCCTTCGCTCTGTGTTGTATAGATTATTATTTAACCAATTTGGAGTTATAATTTAACATTTTGAGATTGTTATGTTTATCTACAAGTGTAATTATCCTGGGCAATGCAGGGTCTTCTGCTAGTCTTCCAATATAAATTGATGGAGAAAGCTGAACCATTTAGGAGATAAAAATTCCAAACAATTACCGTATTTTCGCGAATATACCCCGCGGGTTATACACTTTTTACATTTGCGGGAGGGGGTGCAGGGTTTCCAAAATGTTTTTTACATGAATGATGTGTGAGATGGAAAGCAAGAACAGGTTGAACTAGAAGTGTAATAATGTAATCTGGAAACTGTTTCGATAGAATGATTTACATGAATGAACTGCTATCCTCTGACAATCAATCGACAATCGAACAGCGCAGGGAAAAAACAAAAAACGAGTGGTCTGGAAGCCATGCTTCCGCTGCCATACTCGTTCAAGTAATGGCCAAGGGGAGTACGCCGAATTAGGAAAGAAGCCGATGAACCTGATTAAGTCATCCAGAGGATAAATAGGAGTCCTTTCCTACGAGGACGATGGAGTTGATTGACGATGGGACACAAAAGAGCTAGGTGATTCAGTAGGTTGGAAAGGTGGCCTTTTGGATGTCGTCGAAGTTGACATCCAGGATGTGATAAGGCCTGCGATGCCTGAGGGTACTTCTAAAGGTGAGCCGGTGATCCAGAATATTTGCAACCAATGGATTAGGATGGTCCTTAATCTTCGGAAGCAGCTTCTTCAGCGACTCTTGAACGTGGTTTCCAATGGTAGGTATACCGAAATCTTCAAGAATGAAAGTATTAGTTGCTATTCTTCTGTCGAGTTGGGCAGTGGTCCTCAAGGTGACATTTTGCAAGGTTTGGAGGTCCTTCCATCTGGATTTGCAAATTGTAGCCCAGGCAGGCATACCATACTGAAGAATGGTTCGGATTACCATTTTATATAGCAAAAGTTTGCTTTCCACTCTAAGAGCACTGCTATGCCCCAGAAGAGCAACCAGAATAAACTTTGCCTTCTTGGCCTTGTTGATAGCATAAGACAGATGGTCGCCCCAATTTAGCTTGGCTAAAAATCACTACTCCGAAGTATTTATAGTTTTTTACCCACTCCAGCTCCTTTCCATATAGGAAGAGTGGCTTCGGGGGTTTTCTAAGCTTTTTCTTAATGAACGTGGCTTTGCATTTATCAACATTTAGGTTTAACCTCCATTTAGCAAACCATTTCTCACACAGATGTAAAGCATTTTTTAACAGAGATAAAAACAAGCAAAACACCTCTTTATATATTAAACTATGAGGGCTAGACTGGCTGTGATTGGTTGTCAATAGAAGCCAGGAAATGTGAGCCAATCAAAATAAGGCTAATCTAAAAGCCAGTCATGATAGGTAAAGATATCTTCATGATTTTTGATTTTTATAGAAACAGGATATTTTAATTACAAAAAAGTGTAAAAATACAACTTCATAAAGTAAATATAATATAAGGATATTTAGTGATCAAAGATATTGTAATATTTATTTTAACTGAACAACACATTGCATATTGCATTCAGAAATAAAATTATTTTTAACATTAAATTACTGTATTATATAAATACAAAAGTTCCACTTATTTCACAAAGTTTTTCGTATCAAATATACAATTATATAGTAAAGAATTGTTGGCAAAAACAATATAAAGGAAAGTAAACGTCTTCACGTAAATAATAGAAAGGATTTGAAAGTTTTAACATCAAGTTTTAAAGAAAGTTTCATAGCAGAATAAATAAAGAATGGTCTATGAGGATTTTTACTTTCCAAACCACAAGTTAGCTTATGGCAACAGAAAATTGGATGGGAAACGAATTTTACAGTACATCACAGTACATTAAAAACAGTATATACAATGTACAGTTTATTATGCTAATTCACTTTTTATTTGAAGATTTTTATTTTTATTTTATTATCTCACAGCTTTTGGTGAGAAGAAATTCAAATTTTATTTTGGGGGGTGTTGTGATTTGAAACTAACTTCGATCTGATGAATTTCAAATGAAATTAGCATATGTTACTTATTATATTTGCATTTTACAGTACATTATGTAGTATGTACAATATACAGTACATTAATTCCCTTTTTTCCTCATTTTTTCATCTCCAAAAGCTAATGCAAATTTGAATTCTCAAAAACAAGATTGCGATGCCATATCTCATAAAATTGTCCAAGAACGTTTTTTAAAGTTCAAATGAATATTTATTACAGTACTTAATGCATGAATACGCCACATGTACTGTAATAATTTCGAAAAATGAACGTAAAATAAAAATTCATTTCAACTACTGTAACTATATTTTTGCCTTTTTCAAAATTAAATGACCTTTTATTATTTTTTTAATAAACCGCCATCTGTACTGTATTAAGAAACTTTTTGAAGAAACATGGGATAATGAATCAGACTTTGAAGTTTTTAATTGTAAAGATCCAGGTTATGTATTTTTCAAATCGTAAAAAATAGCTTTTCAAAAAGATGGCAACTTCAAAACTGCCACGATCTGAAGTAGTGGCATTTTGTCTGACTAACTTCTGAATGATATGGTCTTACATTGCAATTTTAAAAACGATTCAAATAATGGACTGGTCACACAACATGTCACATTACAGTATTTCTAATGTAAAAATAAATTTATTTCTCAATGCAATACACAATGTGTTGTTCATTGCTTTAAGAACTGATTAATCAATAATTTAAACATCTGTGGTTTGGCATGTAAAAATCCTCATAGAGCATTCTTTATTTACTCTGCTATGAAACTTTGTTTAAAGCTTAATGTTAAAACTTTTAAATCCTTTCTATTATTTACGTGAAGAAGTTTACTTTCCTTTATATTGTTTTTGCCAACAATTCTTTACTACATAATTGTATATTTGATATGAAAAACTTTGTGAAATAAGTGGAACTTTTGTATTTATAAAATACAATATTTTTTAATGTTAAAAAAAATTTTATTTCTGAATGCAATATGCAATGTGTTGTTCAGTTAAAATAAATATTACAATATCTTTGATCACTAAATATCCTTAATTTATATTTACTTTATGAAGTTGTATTTTTACACTTTTTAGTAATTAAAATATCCTGTTTCTATAAAAATCATAAATCATGACGATATCTTTACGTATCATGACTTGCTTTTATATTAGCCTTATTTTGATTGGTTCATATTTCCTGGCTTCTAATAGCAACCCATCACACCCCTTCTGGTGCTCATAGTTTACATATATAAAGAGATACTAGTTAGCTTTCATTTATCAGTTGCTTATTTCATCTGCTGGATTCATCTGCTAACTTTTGTGTTGAATTTCCTGCTCGATTTTTCTTTTCCTGCAAAATAAACTCTTCTACCATATCTCATTTTTTATGTCTTGGAACTTTTTATACTGCTAATACAATTTTTATGAATTTTAATTGAGTTTAGTGTTTGAAATAATTAATTATACTTTTTAATTTTGTGCTTATATAATATTACCTCAAAGTTTTTTGAGCCCAGTTTATTGGATAACCCGCAAGGTATACAGGGTATATTCGCGAAAATACGGTATAAAATTTGACACTGCAAAATTGGATCTAGGGGTATGCAAGTAGAATACAGATGTTTAGGTCTTATGGAAGGCCTGTACAAATGTACCATTCCACTGTTTCAATTTACTTTGAATTGGAATTGGCTATTCTAGATTTAGTAAATTTTAAAATAAATAGTTAAATATTTAAAATGAAATTGATGGTCAGTTTTCTTTATTTTTTAATCTTAATATTAATTAACTTTCACTAAATTTCTATTAATATATTGAAATCATGAAAAAGTATTCTTTTATTTTGCAGTATGTTTTTGGATTTGTTTCATTCTTTTATCCTGGAATTAAATCTACTTTACGAGCCACATATTTGCCAGTTCATGTTTTTTTTGGCATAGGAATTTTTTTGATGGCCATTGCCACTGCCCTTTTAGGCATGACAGAAAAAGCTCTCTGGACTATAAAGTAAGTTTGTTTTTTTTATAAGAATTTTTTTAAAAACATAACCTTAAAAATAGGTCATAGTCATATATGTATGAAAGAAATCATTATTTCAGAAACTTCAAAATGTTTAAAAAACAAAATCAATGCTATATTAATAACAAACTTAAATACACTTCTCAAAAGAATTAGGGGGAACATTATAGAACGCCTGTGTTGCTTAAATGAATGAAAATATCCATACAAACCCATGAACACATGAAGCGGTCTGAATTTATTCAACAAATAAACAAGTGTATGACTGAGTTTTCTAAGCATCTTTCGAAAAAACAAATGACGTAACTCCTGGCGAAACTAAAGTGAGAAAACTGTTCAAGAAGGGGTCTCAAGACATCTCTGGATACACATCCCCCCTAGAAATGTTCTCTATTAACGTGTATTCCCTCCACGAGCTCGAAGGACCTCTCCGCGTCTGCGATGCATGCTCCGCACAAGTCGACATAACTGCTTGAGGAATGTTCTCCCATTCTTCAATGAGGACCTGTAAAAGGTCGCGCAGTGATTGTGGACTTGTTGGACGTTGCCTTATGCATCTCTCCAGAATATCTGCCACATGCTCGATCGGATGAATCTCCGGATTCATTACTGGCCACTCCAATGTTAGAATGTTCCGTTCTTAGAGAAATTCCTGAGTGGCATCTGCCATAAGCGGACAAGCATACCTGCATAAGAACTAAGTTAGGGCCCACAACACAAGCAGCAGGCACTATGTGATCTACCAGAGTATCCCTGATGTAGACTTCCTGGGATAACAATGAGATCAGTACGGCTGTTTATAGAGATTCCCCCCCTCCAAATCATGCCTGAACCACACCCCATTCTGTCTGTCTGTTGCATTGTTGCTTCTGCATAGCATTCTCCAGAGCATCTCCACACATGCTGACGTCCATCACAATGAGTTAGGCAAAATCTGGACTTGTTTGTAAAGAGAACAGACCGCCACTGACGCAGCTGCCAGTTGATGTGTTGTTGGGCAAACCGACGTCGGGCTTCTCTGTGTCGGTGCATGAGAAGAGGTACACGATTTAGTCTTATGGCTCTCAAACCACTTTCCCGTAGTCTTTTTCTGACTATTTGGTCAGAAACAACCACTCTTAATGCCGCACGCAGGTCGTTTTGCAAGTGTCTAGCAGTTGATGTTGGTCGGCGAACAGCAGAAGTTTGAAGATATCGGTCTTACATTTTTGACGTTATGCGTCTGTGTTCTTCACAAATAATAACCATTCTGTTGGAAACTATTCCATGCACAATGAATCAGTGAAGGTGACACTTGAAGCTATCTGGTGACGGACCTGATTGAGTAGCATTCTTGGAGCAGTGTAACAGCTCTTGCAACTTTCTTCTGCCTGAGATGTCTCATTTTGTCTTGGCAACTATCCAGAGAATTCAAAAAAATGAAAAGCCAAAATAAAGTTTTTTATATTCTTATTTATTCTCTGGTGGAAATATGAATCATAAACATCTATACTGATTCATGCAGATTGAGCTCGTGGACAATATTTTCCATAGCATCAATTTCTTCACTGCAGTTACCCATGCTGGAATCCGATACAAGATACATATTTGAAAAAAACATATCAAGCATTGCCTGAGATGGTTTGTAAGGTACACAAGTCTCTCCTCTAAGCTTTAAACTATACCTGATATGTAGTAACAGATTTCGCAATTTGCCCTTGACAATAGCCATTTGGGAAAAAAGCCTTTCAACGGAAGCATTTGACAGAGGTAACAAAAGAACAGCTAATGCTAATGTAGAAATATATATTTGAACTTCGCCATTGGCAGCATTTATTTTGTGCCAGATTTATACTTTTCCTTAGTATAGGCCACTGACCTTCTGTCACCCCTACTTTCGAGATCACTTGTAAGTAATGTAATGTAAACTAAAACTATTTAGGCCATAAATAATATTTATTTAAGTAGATAAGTAAGTATGGAATAGAATAGTCAAACTAATGAAATCTGCTGCCCATAGATGCGGCCTAGGTGGCCTATTGGCAAATCCAGTGCTGTCTTGCAAATGATCTGTTTGAAAATCTTAAAAGATCTTCTAACAGTTTGAGAGGATCTGGATTTCTATTTGAAATAAAGTATTAACTCAGCGTACCTGATCCAATTGATTGTATAGTAATGTAAGACACAGTTTATTTTATGTAACAAAACTCATTGAACAATTTCTTTGATTATAGCTTGAAAAGTATAGAACAAGTTATAAAGTAGAAAAGTAAGTTCATGAATTACTTGTGTAGAATTTGCTGCTGTTGCTTCGATTGGAACTCTGAATGGATCTGCTTCTGGTTTGACAATCGACAATTGAACAGCGCAGGGAAAACGAAACGAGCGGTCCGAAAGCAACGCTTTCATTGCCATACTTGTCCAGGAAGTAACCAGGGGAAGTACACTGAACTAGGCAAGAAGCCTGATGAAATCTAGTTAAGTCATCCAGAGGATAAGATGGAGTCTTCTCCTATCAGGACGATAGAGTTGATTGTTGATTGACAAGGGACAAGGGACACGAGGAGCTAGGAGATCCAGTATTCGGGAAAGATGGCCTTTTGGATATTGTTGAAATTGAGGACCAGGATGTGACGAGGCCTGCGATGCCTGAGTAAACTTCAAAAGGTGAGCGGATGCCCCGAAATACCTGCAACCAGTGGATAGGGATGGTCCTTATTCTATGGAAGCAACTTCTTCAACGACTCCTGGTCATAGTTACCAGATATAGCTTACACTTGGGAAGTCATTGATAAAAAAGTTAAACAGTGTAGGACCCAGGACCGAGCCCTGGGTAACACCAGCATTGACGACGCAAGGGTTAGACATGGAGCAGCCAACCATGACACGGAATATCTTCTTTAACAGAAAGTAACTACCGTAAATCCTCTACTATAATGCGATTCCACTTTTTAGGCCCAATAAACAGCAAAAATGCTATCCTCTTTTATAATGCATATCCCCATTTTTGACTCCTTGCGAGAAATAAAATGTGCAAAAATACATAGGAAAAAACTCTTTATTTTTACATTTTTAAATAATCTGGATCTTAACAATTTAAAAACCTTCAAAATCTAATTCATCTGTGTCTTCAAAGAGGTCTTTCCAAAATTTTTTATGGTATGACTCACCATATCGTGCCTGTTTGTAACCCAAAATTATTTTAATGGTGGAAATGTCCCAAATATAAATTGAATAAAGACAGGAAAGTTCAGTTACATGCATTTTTACATTTCTACATTTATTTGTATACTTTGAGGACAATACATACTGGTAATTTAAATTATTGTATATACCATATAATTACCAATAATGTATATTATGATTCAAATAAAAAGTGTATTAATTTATTGTGTAATGAACTAAACACTGTATATGCTGTATTATTAATGTACACTATCTAGCCAAAAGTAATCAAAACCTTTTGATTTTAGACATTTTGTCGAAATATCTAGAAAAATACTTGACGAATTGTCCTCTGAAATATATGAGGTGTCAGGACAATTCGTCAAGTATTTTTATAGATATTCGACAAAACGTCTAAAATCGAAAATTTTGTTACAAATAAATGTAGAAATGTAAAAATACATTGTAAAGGAATTTTCTCGTCTTTGTTCAAAATTATATAAAGTTTAAATTCACCAAAATTCAATTTATTTTTGGGACTTTTCCCCATTAAAATCATTGGATGTTTATAGCCTTTCATTATTAGGGAAAGCTTTCCCACTCACAAATCGACAAAAAAAAAAAAAACAACTCAAATTTCTTAATGAAAAATCAAGTAAACTTTATTCAGTTTAACACTTTTCATAACTTCACTGCATAAGCTTTGATTCGAGGCAGTTTGCAAGTATAGTAGAATCCACTTATAAGAGAACCGGATAAAAGACTAGTCCGGATTTAAGAGCAATTTCTCATGTTCTCTAATTTCTTTACTAAGGTAGTCTGGATATAAGAGGTCTGGATAATAGAGTAATCCGCTTATAAGAGTGTTCTTTTTTTACCCAATTTCTCTTTTAGTCCTCATATAAGAGCTTTGACTATGAACAACTCCGTGATTGGTTGCTGCAATCCGTTCTGCGATTGGTCACTACACTCCGTAGAATGAATATACTGTAGCTATAAAATCGCAATCGATTGTTGATGTTGATTACAGGAGGATGAGTACATGGACGCCTCCTTACCACTGGTACTATGTGGGAGCAAGGACGACCCCAGTCGCAAAAGGAAAACAAGATGACCCTACTACTGATGAAAACCCTTGGATTGACGTGATATATAAGAAATCCAGGAAAGAGACGAGATTAGATAATGTGCAAATAATCACCAATGTCAGTGTAGAAGTTTTTAATGCTGCCAGAGAAAAACGCAGCAGGAATGGACAAAAGGACTCTGCCAAATATCAGCCAAAAGGTAAGTAAAGTTCTTACATCCCACCAATTATCATATGCACTCATGGTAAGCCTCTTAAAGAAATTCTGGACGAGATTAAGAAGCATGTACACCACTAGAGAAAATCATAATGCATACAGGCAGAGCAGAGACAGTAAAAGTGAAATTCTTAGACGAAGTTATTTATAAGAAACCAAAGCTGGTATCAAAGCTGACGATATATTGAAAATTGAGCACCATCAACTGAAGTCCGTGAAGGTGTTGAAGTTCGTTATTCGAAATGCTTATGTTACGTACGATCTAGAAGACCTTCAAGAGCTAACTACTTCCAGGAAATGGTAATAAGACTAAGGAAAGCCAAAGGATCAGTAGATATGCCTATGGTTTTGGTTCTGCTCCCTAATAACGAACATAACCAGTCATTGAAGAGTGTCACTCCTATCGGTCCACTTGCAGTTCTAATAAAAGTCTTCCAAGGGAACAAGAGGCCACTACAGTGCTACAACTACCTGCGCTTTGGACATATATCCATGGGCTGCATAAGAAGACCCTCGTTTCAACAAATGTGTAGAGGCACACCAGTCAAGAGACTGCCCCAAGATTAAAGGACAACCCCCCCCCCCCCCGAAGTGCAAATGATGTAGAGGATAGCACACTTCAAGCTATACAAAATATCCAAAATATCCCCAGGTTAAAAGGATGCATAGTTCCAAGGTGACCGCAGACAAATCCTTTGCAGCTGCAGTGTCTCCTACAAGGTATGTATAAACAAATTGGACGAATATGTCATTTGTTTACAAATCTAGGCAAACGTTAACCACAGTTGAGTGGACTCCTTACGACCAGCTCATTTCATCATGGCTACAACGACATTATACTGGCTATACTGAGATATTATGATACTGAGAACTTCAGTGCATAATTTGGAATGCTAGAGGGGTTCCCCGAAAGCGTATAGAGTTTCACAACTTTCTGTTGAAGCAGGAAATCGATGTTGCTTTCGTCTGTGAAACACACCTCCAGCCAAGCCTAGATTTCAAGCTAACTGGTTATTGTGTGTACCGTCACGATCGTATGACTCCAAACACTACAAGATGTGCCTCTGGTGGTGCTGTGATCATCATCAAGAATTGTCTCCAAATCTTACGTGTTATGAGGGTTCCTCTTTCCCCAGATGTCATAGACCCATCTTGTGTGAATCCCCAACAAGCCACAACTCTTCTGATTTCTGAACTGTTGTTATGCCAGTCTCGTCCATGTTTCACATGTCGCTTGGGACAAATCCCCGACTGCAAAAGGCTGAAATTCTTTTGCCAAAAGCCCTGCAACAGAAAAAGCAACGGCATAGGCACAGTCAGCATTCCCAGCCATAATTGCAAAATGAAGACCTCACTTAAGTTTTTGAAGAAAGCATGAAGATTTGTTTTGTTGAAGCTCCTTCCAAACTTGTAGCTTCTGGTGTTCGAATAGACAGGATCGGATTATGCTTTAGAAACGAGGTAAACTAGTCAGCTCCTGCCTGTTGCTTATCCAACCATGATTCTGGAACCTTTCACCCTAATGCAATGGCATACTGATATGCGAACTTGCTGTCTTTGTTGAGCCATTGGGTTTAGCCTCATAGTGTTTATTTTGTGTAGAATTCCAAAGTGTTACACAGGTTATTTATTGGGGTGGGGGATTTAATTGTTTATTAATTGCTTCATGTTACTTATTTTGGGAGAAGTCGTTATGGATTTTATGCTCACGTAGTAAGTTTATCTGAAGTTCTATATTATATTTTTTTGTTTGGAACAAAATTTTACTATTTTTAGCATAGAATTAAGATTCTTAATAGACGGATATGAGAGAAGGACGAGACGGTTGTTTTTGTATAGCAGTTAACCGAGGGAGCAATCATTGTACAGAGAGTTAGTACCTTTTATGTTTAGGGTTACTGTATTACGTTCCTCCTTTCAAAAAGGATCACATGGCACTTTCTTTGCCCAGCCAGCTGTTTGTAGTTCATTTTACTGCTCCTATTGTTGTATCCTCTTGTAATATTTTAAAGACTCATCTTTCTCATTGTAATCTCAGAATGCAATTTTACTTAGTTTCTTTTTGTATCTTTTGCTTATTGTGTCTCTAGTTTGACTCCCTGTTTTGACAGGGTGACGCCCACGCTTGTGGTCACCCATTCTGTCACAAAGCAATTCCTTAACCTCGGGGTCATTGACACGGTCTGAAGACCCAACTCGCTTGCCACCAGGTTCCGTCCATGAGTACACAAGGACACTTCTCGCTATTATACTATTTTACGACCCAAGAAAACGTTGTGTGCTCCTTTTATTCGGGAAGTGCTGGGGAGGGACACGATAACCCCCTTGGCATTGGTTAACAATACTTTTTTAAAAGACTTGTTTGAGAGGCAATCCGTAAACAATGATCCAATGTAGGCATCAAGACCTACCTGAAGGATACACTTAACAATAGTCAGTGGGAGGAACCATCTCTTTACGTCCAGTATATCACATGCAGCATGCATCAATACCCAGGGCAAAATTGCATCGCTTAACAATTCTGGGCTACATTGTCCAAGCTAACATTCCTTTGGGAGACATATACCAAACACGGCGCCTAGAGAGGCAGACTAAAGGCAGACTAAAGCGTCAATAGAATTGACAAAAAAAGCCTACAAACAGAATCATGCACAATCTTTCTAGGTTAACGTTGGATTTAAAGCAGTTCCCTTATCGACTTGACAAAATCGTCAGGGCGTAAAAGTAACACCCTTGGGTGCACTTTAATTCTATCTCACTCACCACCTTTGAAATCCATATGCCATATTTAGAACGATATCCTTTTTCTGCATAGCAGCTACAATTAGCGGCTTACTAATGGGCTGCGTCACTGTCACGACTACTACGTTCAAATCAACTTTAAAGAAACCAGCTTAACGGAAAAATAAACATCTAAAATCATTAAAATACATAATGGGCGCATTGCGGAAATACAGCAGGGTAATACTGAATCATTAAATTAAACTGCTTTCAAAACGTTGTAAACTAACAATAGAACATCAATAGCAAATGCGTCTACCATTAGTCTATGGCCAACACTGAACAGAAAAACGCTGTCCGACTCATTTGAAAACGAGCTAAGAACTACCACATAAAAGTTAAAATATTCAGAACACTCTCAAGAAAATCGTAATTGAAAATGTAACATGACTAAGAGGTGTCAGCATCACTTTCTTGGATATTTTCAAAGAAAATGCCGACTCTCAGCACGGTCGACTTTTGCATCGACAACAAAGGCGTCGCAACAATGACCATTATTAAATTTAATAAAAAAACAAGGAACAAGGCAGCTAAACCAATTATAACATAACTTATTTATTCATTTACACATAATGAAACGACCTCAATCTTACATGCAATTGCTATATATAATCTGCGAAAAAACTGCTGTCTGTTTATTATATTCACTTAAACCCAAACAATGTTTATTTTCATGTAGTTAATAACCTTTAAATTGTATAATTGTTATTAAATAATATTGGTTAAATTAAAATAAAATAATAAAAATAAAAATTACCAGTTTCTTTGTGATGTTAATTTTAAAATAATAAATGATACTTGAATGATAAATGATAATGAATGATAATAGATAATGAATAATAAATTTTAAAACATGAACATTTTCGAACTCTTTTTCTAAGTTCAATTTCAAGATATTTTATGATTTGGAATTGCTATTTTTAAATTATTGTGGCTTGTTTGAAGAGTCTAAAAAATTTAACCAGTATTACTTAATTAAAATTAAACAATTTAACAACTGAAAATAAATATTGACATGGATTCAATTTAAATACCTCACAATACCTTTTTATTCACTTAAATTTACTCTTGATCAAGAAATTTGACTACTATTGAAGATTGATCATTTTTTTAAATCTATAAAATCAAGGACTCGAGGAAAAACATGCCAATACTAATAACTACACGAATAAAATATAAGACCAGCTCTTTGAGATGAAAACAGAAAATGAAAAGTTCTTAAAAAGGAAAACAAACACAAACAAATGTTAAAATAAGAAACAAGAAGAGAGACGTTGACCGTGTTTTCTAGGCTTTCTCTGGGACAATTAGATCTTTTTCTTTAATCTGTCTGTATTCATGGCTTGAATGGATCTGATTCAATAACTCCAAAGCAGAGCTGTTGTCTTTGTTTTCACTTAACAAGGTGAAAATTTTCTCTTGTTACTTGAAAAATGGCAAATACAGAAATATTTAAAAAGTTGGTACATATTGTGCTGGTGCGAAATGCACAAATACTAGGTTAAAAAACCCTCAACTCTCATTTTATAGATTTCAAAAAAAAATGTGAAGAGGTAAAAAATTGTAGAATCCTTTAAATAAGATAAACATATATTAGCATGGTAAATTAAATTTCATAATTTCAATCATAGCATGGATTATTAAAACAGATATGTGGAAATGTGACTGTACATTATTGTCTGTAGATGGAAGAAGTATTAGCATATATGGCAGGATATTTGGCGAAGAAAATTGTGCGAATACACAGATAATTGATAAAAGCACCACTTTCAAACGAGATGAACCCTGCTGATTTTGCTAAATGGTTTTGGTACTGACAACACCTCTGTGTCCCAACAGAAAAATGGGCAATGTGTCCCAAAAGAAATACGAAACTGTTTTCTTACAAGGAATAGATACGATTTTATGTTTGCCAAATGTCAGATTTATATTTGTTCAATATTTTAAACGATTCCAGAATTTTAGCTGCTTCAATGGTTGCGATATCGTTTTGAAGTCTTTGCTTGGTCTATTTGAATCATGCCGTATATTTTCGGTTGTGAAGTGGCAAAATGAGGATTTATCTAACGAGAAACGATTGAGAAATCATCGTAAATTGCTGAAAATTATTCACAAGTAATCAAATTTCTGCATATTATAAATTATGACTGGAATTATAAAATAATTTTTGACTTTCTGCAGGTAAAAACGTTTTAACTGCATGTTTAATAGAAGCTTTTTAAACATATTATTAATAGAGTTTTAAATATTTTATTGTTTGTATAATATTTTAATGTATATTCTCTCATTTATATTTTTTTTTGTTTGCATGAAACTGTAATGTATGCTTTGTGTTTTTAGCCAGTTTCTAATTTAATAAATAATTTAATTCTTGCATAGAATATGTTTATTTCTTCTACATTGTTAATTTATGCTCGTAATTTTTGTTAAAATATCTTGTGCTATTCCGTAACAGCCAATAAACCGAGCTGCAAATCAACAGCTTTGAATAGTACATTTCTCTGTGAGCCAATACATTCATCGCATGCCGCCACCGTTGCATTGACCTCGGGCTGTTTCATGTTTTTTAACCTTACATGTCGCATCTGTGTCTCTTTCATCTGTGTCCTAACTTGCATATTTGGGATGATGAAAAGAGCACTATGGGATAGGTCAGCCACAACTTTCTATTCATTGGATTCATCAAAATTGATTATCTGCTTCGGTTACGAAAATAAAAGGGGGTGGGGTTCATTTTTGTTTCCACCCTATATAGGAGGGTTAAGGCCCGTTTTAAAAATGGGGAATTTTTTCAAGAGCTATAAATGAAAATGCACAAAACTTTATTGAATGCTTTTTTTATGAAATATCTCTGATTATTATTCTTGAGATGCGTTTTTCTGTCTCTCTTTGTTGTCTAAAAACTCCCATATGTGGAAACAAATTTAGACAATCGTATATATTCGTTTATAAGCCGAATATTTCCCCCAAAAACTGACCCTTAAAACCCACATTTGGCCTATGCACGGGTCACAGTTGATGAAAACTCTTATAAACAGAGTTTGCAAAAAACTAAGTAATAATTCATTAATCAGTTTAGATTTCATTTATTAAGTCTTTTACTGCTTAAATAAATTTCTGATAAGATAAAAGTATTCTCTTTTTTGCAGCATACTGAGAATATATAAGGCAGCCAAATTGGAAAAAGTATGAGGGTGGAGATGCTTCAAACAAAACCAACGCATTTTTACTTGTTCTCCATTGCAATAAAACATTAATCTAAAGAGTTATTCAATAGATAATGAATTCAAAATGGAACATTGAACATCGAAGATTCAAGAAGATCAAAATATTCGATGTTGAAATTTTTTGAACATCAGTACACGAGTTACCATCGATACTGTCGTCAAGCACTAGCATATAAAATTTAATATACTTTAACGGCACATTGTACACGTATAAACTATATACAGTGCATTTATCAGTGCAGTATTTCATGTCTTTTTCCTGAATTTTCCATCCACTTTTCCAGTGTTAAAAGCAAATGCTCTGGGGTTCGGTGATTTGCCCCGTGGAAATTTGTCCCAAACTGCTACATGCCTTTTGAACATCGATAGCCTACTATTGCCAATCACAGCGCATAAAATTTCATATATCTTACACCATATTGTACAAATATATACAATATAGAGTACATTAATTAGTGCATTATATACGAAAATTTTTATCAACTTTTTGGATGAAGAAGATGCTACTTTTGATGGTTTTCCCACACAATGGTTTTCTTATTATATGCTTGTAGAAACCCATTAGGTGCGCTGCAGTAGCGGTCCTCTAGTAGAAATTTTCATAATTAACAGCCAGTAAACATAAACAGAAATGCACACATTTAAACTACAATTGCGCATGTAATCATGGCAAGAAAAAGTGTACAATTAACGTGCTCGATCAATAAATTCAATATATACAGACTCCTCTTATTCAGGCGAAGATTTATTAGTAAATTGTTTGGCTCTGGTGAGATATTTATAAGCTATAAAGTTTTTTATGACCCCCCCCCCCCGAATTCCTTTCATTTTATTTTTTTCTCAATGACAAAGTGGGAGGCCTGTGGGAGACCATTTCTCCATTTCAGTTTATTAATTTTGGTTCGTTGGTATGATTTATATAGCCATTAAAAATAAAAAATATTAATATCTCTTAAAGGATTAACTAATTATTATAAAAATGTCAAAAGCACGTTAAAGGACTCTAAATATTATTTATTTCTATTGTTTATTCTGTTTTGCCGTTTTAGAAGATTTAGCTGCTATCGAATCATTGTTATTAAGTCGATTGCAACTTAAATAAATTAAAAATTACATTTGTATATACAGGGTGTTTCAAAAATACTTTTACAAACTTTGAGGACAGGTTGCTTACACAAAAACAAGAAAAAAAAGTTCATATGAACATGGGTCCGAATTTAATGCTAACTGAGATAGAAACAGAAATAAAAATGCCGCCACCAAGATCAACATGTTAATAACTCGGATTCTATAGCATCGAAGATGAAGAAATTTGGGGGAATAATAAGATACATAAAACAATGTATAATAAAAAATATGATCGAAATTCAACGAGTTACTATTCACTCAACATCGTAACATGTGCTGGTTACTACTCGCATGTGAGCGCTGTTACAATTTTGAGTGCTTAACTCAGAAACTACTTATTGTAATTCGAACAAATTTTAACGATATGCACAGCTTTATGTACCTCATTACCTCCCAAATTTCATCATCATAGATATTATAGAACCTGAGTTATTAACATGTTGATCTTGGTGGCGACATTTTTATTTCTGTTCATATCTCAGTTAGTGTTCAAATTCATATGAACTTTATTTCCTTGTTTTGGTGTAAGGAACCTGTTCCCAAAGTTTGTAAAAGTATTTTTGAAACATCCTGTATATCAACAAGATACTGTAATCGTGATAAGCATTGAAATCTGAAATGAACATGGATTTCTCAGCTTCAAACATGGTTGGTGCTTTTATTTTAATTAATAACTTTTAAATTTATAGTTTGAGTTTCTATAATTTAGACTGATGATGAAAATAAGCTTATCAGGGTCCATTGTAACTGTATAGCTGGAAATGAGGGTTTATGCAAATATGTTGCAGCAATAATTGATACAGACACTGAAAAATCTAATGGGATTTGTACAGGCGCTGTATCTGCCGCAAATCCACTTCATTGTATTAGGTCGTTGCATATCAAATGTCGGACTGCAGAGGTCATCTTTAATGGCTCTCTAGAAAGGACACCTTCACACGTGCTATTCAAAATAACCCCCACTAGACAATAATACAGGTCGTTAGTTTTTCTCAGTCACTAGAGTGCGCCTCCCATCAACTGAATTAAGGTTCCAGCAAGCGTATAAATTTATTGTTTTGTAATAAAAATTTTTTCCCTCTCAAGCATTGCTTTTTTTCCATTTTTGCCTCGGCTTATGCTCGGGTCATGGTGTTTTTCCATTTTTTGGGGCCAAAAACGATGGGGGGGGGGGCTTATGCACGAGCACCAAATTCCTCCCCCCCCCTAAATGAATGAACCCTAAAAAAATGAACCCTAAAAACCACATTCAGACTATGTATGGGTCAGAGTTGATGAAAACTCTTATAAGCAGAGTTTACAAAAAATATGTAATAATTCATTAATCCGTTTAGATTTCCTGTATTAACCCTTTTACTGCTTAAATAAATTTCTGATAAGATAAAAGTATTCTCTTTCTTTGCAGCTTACTGAGAATCTAAAAGGCTGTGGCAGCTATATTGGAAAAAAATATGAGGGGGGGAAAGGCTTCAAACGAAACCATTGCATTTTTACGTGTTCTCTCATTGCAATACATTAACTAAACAGTTATTCAATAGATAATGAATTCAAAATGAAACATCAACGATTCCAGAAGATGGAAAAATTTGATGTCGAAATTTTTTGAACATCAATACATGAGCTACCATCATCAAGCATTAGTGTATAAAATTTAATATACCTTAACAACACATTGTATAAGTATAAACAATATACAGTGCATTAATCAGTGCATTATTTCACGTTTTTTCCCCAATTTTCCAACCACTTTTCCATTTTTAAAAGCAAGTGCTCTGGGGCCCGGTGATTTACCCCAAACTGCCGCATGCCTTTTAATCTTGTAGGCTTTGCTACTATCGCCAAGCACTACCACATAAAATTTAATATATCTTACAGCACATTGTACAAATATATACAATATAGAGTACATTAATTAGTACATTATGTTACATCGTTTTCCTCAATTTTCCATTGTAAAAAGCAAATGCATAAGTCAAATCTCCAAAATAAGATGGCGCCAACCTTGGTAAACTGTCATGGTGTTCATGCCAAGTGCGTCTTGAAAATCGTCCAAGAATGTTTTAATAAAGAAAGCTAATATGGTTACATTTAAAATATTTTATTACATACACTAAAAATAGATCGGGAATCACTTTCCACAAGCAAAAATACGTTACTGAAAGATGATAGAAACGAAATTGAAACCATGATCGAATAATGGTTTATAAAATATAAAATACTTCAAATACAAAGTTAATCGAATAGTGGTTTCTTGAGTTAATATGTTTCGCACTTAAATTTGTTTAGCACTTAAATTTAAATAAAAAGTAACTTACAGTGCTTTTGTTTTAACTTTTGTATCTGTTACGCATTTGTAATTTTAAAGATTATTATACGAGGGGAGATCAAAAGTAAATTGCACTTCCACGGTATGGCCATTTATTACACCACCTATACAAAAGCAACACGGCTATAACAGCATACAATGTAGGTTCACTTTTCCACATTATCCCCAAGAGACCCTAAACATTTATCCGAATGATCAACCAACTTTTCGATTCCGGATGCATAGAAATCTTCTCCAGCGTTTTGTAATCACACGCTGACAGCCGCTTTCACCTCCTCATCGTTTCAAAATTGTTGTCCACAGAGTTAGTGCAACTTACTCTCTAATGATCGCATCCACACGGTTAACATTTGCAATGGTACGGGACGTTGCGGGCCTGTGATATCTGTGCGTCCTGCTTTCAAATTGTTGACACCACTTTACAATTCCTTGCCAGGAAATTGCACGCTCTCCATATACAGCAGTGATTTCACGATGAATGTCCGTGCAATTCACCCGTTTGGCCCATAGAAATCAGATTGCCGCTCGCACCTCAAGTTTGGAGTGGACATCCAGTTGACGTGCCATTGATTTTAGCCCGCTAGTCACAGAAAACACGACGGGAAACCACAGCAACCGTCCTATTCGACGTCTGCGCAGTTAATGTCCCTTTCTCCGCTTTGCCCAAGATTGCAACACATCACGCTCCTGCGGCAAGTTAGTGCAACTTACTTTTTGATCTCCCCTCGTATATCAAAATCTAAACTATCCCCTTTGGTTCTGCTGACTAGTATGTCCAAGAAAGCCAGGGAACCATCTAATTTTTTTCATATCTAAACTTAATGCTAGGAAATTGATTATTAAAAATGCCAACAAAGGCTTCTACGTTGGATTGAAAGTGTCAAAAATAGTAAATATGTTGTCTGGGGTCCGGTCATTTGCCCCAAATCTGCCGCATGCCTTTTGAACATCGATAGCCTACTATCGCTAAGCACTAGTGCATAAAGTTTAATATCGCTTACACCACACTGTACAAATATATACAATATACAGTACATTAATTAGTGCAGTACGTACGAAATTTTTTATCAACTTTTCGGAGAGTCGGACGAAGATGATGCTACTTTTGATGGTTTTCCCACACAACAATTTTCTTATTATAAATTTATTCTTTTTGTAATAAAAAATTTTTTCCCTTTTTTGCCTCTGCTTTTACTCGGGTCATGGTGTTTTTTTACTTTTTGGGGCCAAAAACGAGGGGTCGGCTTATGCACGAGTATATACAGTATATGCAGTAAATAAAATAAAATAAAAAAATTCTAAAATTGAAAAAAAAAAATCTGAAAACAAAATATTGACATTTATGTTAATGTAATTCTTATTAACTTTAACATCAACGAGTCCACAGTAATAAATAGGAGAAATTAATTATTCACTCAATCTTTTTTTTTTTTGTGTATTTTCTCAAAAAATTACTCTGACTTATATTTCTTCCAGACATAGAAAACGCTAAAAAGATTCAAAAATTATTTTCAAAAATAGAAAAAGTACATAAATATTTAAAAAATATTTTCATGAGTTGTTAAGATAATGAGTATGCGAGTCCCTGGATCTGCATTACAAAAATCATTCATCTGTGAATTTTTAAAATATGAAGTTATTTTCAATTTTACCAGAGGACAGTCCATCCTGTTCTCTTTTTTATATTTTCCTGTGTCACCTCTCATTTATGATTTATAAAAAATGACAGAATTAAAAAAAAAAAATTATCACATCATTTTTCTTAATTACAATTTTTCCCCTCATTAATTCATTTT
Organism: Rhysida immarginata; assembly: GCA_023313115.1. NCBI lineage: Eukaryota > Metazoa > Arthropoda > Chilopoda > Scolopendromorpha > Scolopendridae > Rhysida > Rhysida immarginata. The sequence continues at coordinate 2,068,170 of JAHWFO010092009.1, forward strand.
TTGAATAATTCAGAGAAATTGTTTATTCTTTTTAATTTTTTTCATCAAAAAAATAAGATCTTGATAGGTTGTTAGCCCTCTCGGAGCAATGAGATAAAATTTTTAATGTCGTGATTTCTTTTTAATACTGATCAAATAAAAAAATGAAATTTGACGTCCACTAGTAAACTTTTAATAATTTTTTGCTTGGATCATCATCTCAGAATATACATTATCTGAGCAATTATTTTTTCTTGAACTAACCCTATAAAAAAAAAAAAAATAAACCTATCAACTTTAGTGGTTATAAATACGACGATTTTCTTAGGTTGACATTTTCAGCAGTCTTTTTGCAACCTTTTACATTACCTTTTACTTATTTCGATCATTTGAAACTGCCTTCTTTATGAAGGAATCACCATTTTCAGAAGAACTTTGCCTTGCTGCAAATAAAGCCGAAAGTGAGTTTCACCCAGGATTTCATTATTTATTTATTTATTTATTTATTTATTTATTTATTTATGTAGTGTTTTCTTTTTGACATCTGTTATTTTGCTTGCATTTTTCAGCACATGGGTGCTTCATCAAAAATGTTTGCCATGGGTGTCAGGATGGACCATGCACTAGGGCTTTCTCTAGTTTACAACAACAACCCTTTTTCAAACGTATGCTGCTGTAGCAAGTGTTTGGCCAGGGAGGCATTTTCCAACCCCATCATGGTGGCAAACCGACTCAAGACCCGTGTAGTATTTGGCCAACTGATGCCGTACAGTGTATAAAGACTATTCCAATAGTCTATCGTACATCTACCTTGTGACAGCCATCGTAAACTTGTCCAAATTCAAAATATTTTTTGTTAACGGTGAACAAGAACGTATTGTACGAAGCTTACTACACCCTGAAGTACCAATAGTCAATACAGCAGATGCCATTAGAGCGAGGCGATATATAAGCGTAAATCGCTTCATAGAGACAGCGCTCGCAAAATCTAAAAATCTAGGTGCATGATGATTTTGCAGAGTCAGGCAAAGGCCTGCAAAATAGTACCATAAACAGTTGAAAAACTTATTGTGCTTTTTTTTTGTTAATTCATGACTTTTGTTTTAAGTCGGTTTTATTATTTTATTAATTTTTTTTTTTTTTTTTTTTTACTAATACAGTCAAATCCCGTTATAACGAATTCCATTGTAACGAAGTTTTCACTATAACGAAGTTTTTTTGCAGTCCCGGCAAAAATACTATTCATTTAATGTTATTATGATCCCGCTATAACGAAATCTTTATAATGAAGTTTTCATTGTAATGAAGCAAATTTTTGTTCTCCACAACATTATAATTTCATTATAACGAAATTTTATTTGGAAGTTCACATTAGATAAGTGACAAATCGAATCTGTAAAAATCTGCAAATTAAAAATAGCCATCCTTGTTAGTAAGACACGAATTATTTTAGTATAGGCCTACGAACAAAACGATTTGAAGATCACGTTTCTATTCGAAGAAATATTTTTAAGAAATACAGTATTGTTTTGAAACATCTTATTCATCACTATTTTAAATACTGTGTACATGTAAGGTATTTTGTGGGAATTTAAATCAATAAACGGTAGTATAACGATAGCATTTCAGTAGTCCCGCATGAGAATGGCACAAGGTTTTGTTACACTCGTAATTCTTCAAAAAATACGATGTGTAAAATTCAATTATTTTAATATGTGCCATTCAGTACTATAAAATTCGAATTAAATCTACGATGTTTAATATTAAACAGAAGGAAAAACTTAGAGAATTGCATTAAAATAGACCTATTTTAGTCGCATGAAATGGAACTATTTTATTCACATAATGTTATGAAGGATGCAAACAAGACTCTCAGTGCATGGCCTCCGTAGTTAGAGGAGGCCATGCTCAATGTAACGCTTTTATTGTAATTATGTTAAATCCAATAGATGTAAATTAATTTAAATATTTGAAAACAAGAACCATTAAAAAATAAAAACTTTGTCATGTTCAATTTATTTACTGAAATTATGCACACAAATTACTATTTATAGCAGCAAAGACTTAACAGTGAAAACTACAACTTCCGTTTTTAATCATGATTTCTGGTAAGGATGAAGCATTACTGTTATACCATGGTTATACTACAGATTATTTCACAATCCTAATACTACTGTACATTTAAAACGCTAATGTTGATTGATATTTGCCATAATTACGGATAAAACATTAAAAAAAATGTATATTCTTGGTTTAAAATAAGCTATTTTTCATTTTTCTCAAAATATTTGCAATCTCGATTTAACGAAGTTTTCATTATAACGAAGTAACCGATAGTCCCTTGAACTTTGTTATAACGGGATTTGACTGTAATCAATTGAAAAACTTAGGACTTGAACAATTAATAATGGAGTTAATGGTTTTATAGAATTCCATCACCCTACTACCATAACTCCTTTTACTTACTTCCTTGTTTTTATTCTCCCTATAACAACTTTATTTCATGATCCTGTTTTTTAAAATGACCACAAGTTTATTAAGTTAACATTTATTTATTTTTTCCCTGAGATTTATAAATAGTAATTTCATTATTGTAAGTTTTAGTTTTATAAATTTTTATACTTCAACTTTCTGGTGCTTTTTCACATTCTTTCTTCGTAATTTATTTTCTATGATGACAATATGTTTTCCTATCAAAAAATTACCACATGACCTACTAGTCTTCTTTAATGCTTTTGAGGAGAGAAAAAGATTTTATTCAACACTGCTCTGGAAAACCCACTTTCACATTGGGAACGTCGGCCTCGGTGGCTCAGCGGTTGCGTGATCGCCTCTGATGCCCGAGTACGCGGGTTCGATCCCGGCCGAGGACGACGAGGATTTTTCAGGGGGAAATCCTGAGATCACGCACTTCCTTTGGAAGGGAAGTAAAGCCGTTGGTCCCGTGTAGTCGTTTGCCGGCTGCACGTTAAAGAACCCTTGCGAGGCAAAATTTGCGGCCCCTATAACGCCGTCCTGAAATGACTATAGCAGTTGAAAAGGACGTTAATACCAAACCAAACCAAACCAAACCACATTGGGAACAAAAAAAAAAAAATAAACATCCTCAGGGGGTCATCATGACTGTGCTCTGCTTTTGCTCTTCGTCAGTCTGTAGACTAGAAATGAAATATGTATAGCAGATGAGAATTTTAACAGAATGGTTGAAATTTTTCAAGAAATTAAGACATGAATATTACACAAAATTCTCTTACAACCCTAGCATCAATGAACTTCGGACACCTACAGAATGTTGGATAAGTACAACAAAACTAATTGTAAACAAATGAAAATTACTTTATTGAGTGCAAAAGCTTTAGTACAACTGTGATATAGCATTTTAACCTGAAAAAAAAACGAGAAAATTAAATAAGTGACTTTTTGTAATGTTCTGTTTTCAACACGTTGCAATGAACTTCGTCCACCGTACCGTTTATTGCACATTACCACTGAGTGGCGTCACCTTTCCGACGAATGACGCTCCGAAGTCGTTGAGGCATGCTGGACACTAACTTCTGTGTTGTTTCTACTGGAATTTTGTCCCACTCTTCGGAAATACACGCCCGCAACTGCTGCAGTGTTCGAGGCTTCCGCTGTCTGACTTTTCGCTTTAAAATGCGCCATACATTTTCAATGGGTGACAGATCTGGGCTGCAGGCAGGCCAGTCAAGCACCCTGAAACGCTGCTGTTGTAGCCAAGTCTTGGTGTTCCAAGCAGCATGAGGCTTCGCGTTGTCCTGCTGAAAGATGCTTGGTCTTCTATTGAACAACTTTTGGCGGGATGGACGCAGATGCTGTTGAAGAATGTTTATATAGGCAGCAGAGTTAATAGTGCCCTCGCAAAAGTGAAGCGATCCTGTCCCGGATGCACTCATGCAGCCCCACACCATCAGCGATGTAGGCTTCTGAACTTTCCTCTGGTAACAGTCGGGATGATTACTTTCGTGCTTGGTCCTTAGCACCTTGCGACCGTTGTTGCCATACATCACTGCAAAGGTGGACTCGTCGGACCACAGAACACTATTCCACTGAGCAAGTGTCCACTTTAGATGGGTTCTGGCCCATGCTACCCGGCGACGCTTAGCTACAGTGCTCATAAGTGGCTTCCTCTTTGTAGCATATAAGTGATAGTTGCATCTTCTGGTGTAACGGCGAACTGTGCTTTCGGATATGGGTATATGAAAATATTCTCGAGCGCAAACAGTCATTTCACTTATGGGAGCATGCCTGTTTTTCACAATGTAACGTCGAAACACTCGTAGGTCCCTAACATTCAATAATCGCTGCTTGCCTGGTGCAGTAACAGGTTCCGTTTTCCCGATTTCTCTGAAACGATTGATGATCCCATTAACATGTGGCGGCCCGCCCCCTCTGATTATGTTGTTCCATATTTTTAAGAACAATCATAATTCTTAATAAAGAATATTAACAGTTTGGGGATGATTTTATAACTTTTGTTATAAAAACGGTTTATAATTTGAACCATTGGAATTGTTAAATAATACGCTCATGAAGTGGAGATGTTTCATTTTCAGAATTGTTTGACAAGCGGCATTGATTTATGTTTAGCCCTATCGAGTGGAGACGAGATCGTCTTTTCACTTTGAACCCCCCCTCCCTCCTCTTTGATAGCGAGCTCTGTGCCGTGTCTTTCAGTTCTTGAGCACCTATGAAATTTTTTAACCAATCAACGAAGATTATTCTATCATCAGTGAGCGGCATCTCTTTACAAGTTTAGAGAGACTAAAAAATCAGTTGGGATTGTGATGTAGAGAGAAGCA
>JAHWFO010092009.1:2092968-2118681 GCA_023313115.1 Rhysida immarginata
AAATTGTCCAGCAAATTCTAGAAACTGCCAAAGATTTGGATTTGGATATTAATGCAGACGATGTGGAGGAGCTAATAGAAAAGCATGATGAGCTGCTGACAACGGAGGAGCTAAAAGAGTTGAACAGAATGCAGCATGAAGAAGTAGAAACAACTCTTTGTTCAGAAGAAGACGAAGAAGAAAACACGAAAGGATCTGTGCCAGCTTTCTTATTAAGGAAGTTCTTAAAGACTGGGATAAACTCTTTGACACCGTCATGGAATGGCATCCTAACAAGGCAGAAGTCAGCAGAGCTAGAGATATTTTCAATTCTGTAGCCATCCAACATTTTAGAAAGCTTCTAAAGAAAAAACAAAATCAACAAACACTCGACAGATTTTTTCAACCATCAGCTGCAAAAAAGCCAAAACTTTCTGAAGAATTTGAAGATGTTGAATTTTTTGAAGAAGATGAAGCCCATTCCCCTTCTGAAGAGTCTTCCAACTAAAATCTGAATCACGTACAGGAGTGTGTAAATGTGTACGGTAGACTGAAAGTGTAAATAAAAAAAAAAGAAAGAAAGGTGATAAACGCTGCTTTTTTTGCTCTTCCTGCTAACTCGCCTGATGCACGAGTTCAATCACCTGATTCATCAGTTAAGCCTCTAATTTATCACTTTGGTGAGTTGTTATTCAGTTTTCTGATTGATGTTAAATGTTAAATTTTTGTTTTTTTTTAATTAAACATTTTAAAAAAGCTTTAAAAAAAGAATTTTTAAGCCGCTATCCTTTTTAAATTTTCGTTGTTGGTTTATTGTTAGTGTACACATACAGTTGTCTTAGTTTAGTTCGGTTAATTTTGTTATGTTCTTATGAAAATCACCAAGTTGACTGATTATGACAAAATGTATTTTGTTTTATTTTTGTGTTTTGTTTTAATGTTAGTATTTTACGTCAAATGAGGTGTTAAATAAAATTAAATTAAATTAAGTAAATTTATTTTCTATTGGTTATTTTTTAAGTTCTGGAACCAATTAAAATCGTTTTCACACTTTCTTATGGGAAAACGCGATTCGGCTAACGAACAATTCAGTTAGCGAACAAGGTTCTGGAACGAATTACGTTCGTTAGCCGCGACCCCACTGTAATGTAATGACGGTTTTGATGTAAGTTTTAACGAGCGATTTTTACTCGTGCTGAATTTAATAACCTGTTACTTGCGTACGTTTTGCAAACTCTTCCCAAAGATCGCATTATTCATCAATTTGAACAAATTCTTTTCAAAACTACTCGAAGATGCCTGTCTTTTCATCGTATTGAATTCTATGTAAGGTTTCAACCAAGCTTTTTGACGAAACCTCACAACGCGATGTATTTTCTCCAGAACTAACCCGTAATTGAGATAAAACTTTAAATTTTTATGATGACAAATATATTTTCTGCGAGGAAGAAAGTGGGGAATTAATTTTTCAGTTTTATGAGGAAGCTTATACTATGTTTGTAATTCTTTGTTGAAGGGTGACAGCATTTCGCTTGTAATGACGAGTTTCTCAGCTGCTAACGGATAATCACAATGAGAATCGTGCAAGTCGATCTGGGTAAAGAAGATCGACTTCTAAGAAAAATCCGATTTCATTGTTTTCATCTAATTTATGCACGTCTAAATGCTCGATTTCGTTTTGATCCAACCAACGAAAATCGGAATAAGGAAGGGGTTGAGACAATGCATGTCCGTAAAGATTGTTTGCATCTATATAGAATAAATAAGAGATGGGTGCATCTTTGTCATATCCCTCTACAAGTGAATTGTTGGTCTTTGCATAGCGCTGAGATATAATTGATATCCCACCTCTGACTGCTCTCTCAAAAAACATGTAAACATCCACGACTGTCAAAAGTTCTAAAGATTCACCTGTTTTTTTCATTGCTGCTTCCCACGATAAACCCGGGAGTGACAGAAAATGAGCTGGGTCAAGCTAGTAATATTCGTCACATAGTGTGTGAAATTGCTGGAATACATCGGCTAAAAGTGTTACGTCTGTTAAGAGATAAAGATCGTGAAAATCTCCCAAATTTTGACAACCCATTCTCTTCCATATTTCTTGCGCGTATGCATACTCTTCGTCGCTTATGTCTTCTCCTTTGAGGGAAGAGTAAAACTCATGTTTTGGTGGTAAAGAAGTTACCTTAAATTTTTGAAAATCTGTCATATATTCATAAGGGTAAATTCCTTTTCGCTTTAATATCTCATGATTTTCTGGAAACAAACTTTCTAAGAAAGGAAATTTGTCATTGGATTGCACTAATGTGTCTAAACTAGCAGATAGAAACTGACAACTGTCCGAAAACGAAGATGTTTAATTTGCATTACTATGTATCGTTCAGTGTTTTGCGGGACAACCTGAATATTCGATTCACCGAAATAAGACAATACGCGCACAATGAAATGTGAATCATATGATTTAAGATTATGAAAGAAAATAGGCAGCGTCTTCTTAGGTTTGTAAAGCAAATTGCATTTCCGATGTTCTGCTCCACGATAGATTCCAGTGATGTGACAGTGATCGCGTACTTTTGTTTCAGAGGGTAGAAAGATATTTTCACATATGTGACAATGAGTCGCAGATTTGAAATGATCATGAATTTGAAAATTTAGTTTCATAGGCTCTGATGTTGCTTATTTTGTTTGTATTTCATCATAATCAGTTTCTATGTTTTTAAAAAAATGCTCTATGCAGTCTTCTCCCCTATAAAGCTTATTTTTGAACACGTTCCCTTCGTGATCCAAGATGATATAACAGTAATCGCAAGGATTGTGATGCTGAGTTTGTTGTAAGAAACTATATTTGTTTGAAGGAACACATGTTTGTTCCTTCAATTCATAATCATATCGATTAAACATCATTTTTGGATTTTTAGGCATCTCTAAACGTTGAGGATTATTCAATCGACAGTCTTTCTCATGTTCTTCTAACCTTGTTTTTCCGCGAAACATAGACAAACAGTAGCGGCAAACATCACGGTTTTTGTTACCCATCCTGGTTAATCGACGAAAATCCAGAATAGCGCAATAATGACAGTTTCCAAGCAGCAATAAATTAACTTCCCGTTTGCTTGCCGTTTTCGATATGTATAAAGGAAAGACTGTTTTTTTTTTTCATAACCGTACACGTTTACAGACAGATCGTTTTGTTTTTCAAATTTAGGAATGTATGTAATCGGAGTTGGGAATGTCACTCCGTTTAAATTGAGTTCCCCCATAAACTGCATGTAATATTCATTATCACTCCGTTTAGCATCAGGATGCAATGCAGCCAAGACAGAAAATATAAAACAAGAAGTGTTGTCAGTTTCCACATTGAGCAATGCTCTCTTATTTTTTAGTAATTTATCGAGCTTAAATTTAGATCTCCAGACAACGGACGATATTTTCCAAAATGCACATCGCATTTATCAATGGACGAGATAGTCCATCCAGATCCATTTTCTTGAAACGTTTCGAATTTATTTACCAAATTTTTTATCACTTCATCGATAGTCTATGAAATTTCTGTTTTTAATAAAACTAATCTTGTTCCCGAACACAAGTATAATGGCAACGATTCAATTGTTTCGTCAGATTTTTTCTCTAATGTAACTGCTAAACAAATCAATAACTTAACTTGATCGAGATTCACCATCACAGTTTCAAAAATGCTTTCTAAACTTTTTCTTATTTCTTGAAAATATGTGTAAATATCAGTCGTATCGTGCTTATACGTATAAGAATAACGGTGAAAAAAATTCCTATGAGCTGTTACATGTTGTTGGAAAGAAGGGGCGTCATTATCTGTTGTTCTGATTGATGTTCCTTCAGTGGGAAGAGGAGAGGAGGGAGCACTTGGTGATAAGCTTTGGAGAATTTGTCTGGAGGTTGATGGCACATTGTCAAGGATAATGTCTTTTGAGGAGGATGAAGATGAAGGGGGATGAAAAGGAAGAAACGAGGTCGAGCTTGAATTCCGCTGCTCGTTAATGCCCTGCAGTAATACTGAGGTTGATGACAAAGGCTCATGGAGAGATGAGTTTGAGGGACTTTGATGAACAGCTGCAGCGTGCACTTGTAATTCCTTCTTGGTTTGGAACGAGTGAATTTTAACGAAATTACATTTTGCACACCGTGTTTTTTCCTGCGGTGATTCGTTAAATCTTTTGTAGCTATACACTCGTCCACATATGTCGCATTTAAACATTTTTTTTTTTCGATCTCTGTGTGAAAGGAAAAAAAATAATATAAAAAATTATCATCTAATTTTTTTTTATTAAATAATGTATTATAATGACATTTATTTATTAATAATTTTTCATTTTATTCTATTTTTGCCCTCCCCTGTTTGTGCAAAAAAGAAAAAAGAAAATAATAATCAACACACATTTTTTTTTCTTAAATATTATACTTAATGATTTTATTCACGTAAAGATATACATATGCATCTGGATTAGGGATTGATTTCAGCTCGTTTACAATACGTTTAGGTGACAATCCTTTACATCTTTTTAATATGTAATGAAAGCAATAATGTCCACATACGATGCTCGTGTAACTCTGCAAGCGTACGTTATTATACCAAAATTGTCTCTTACAGTTTGATAAATAAATCAAAATGGAGAGTTTCTCTGGCAAAAGTCCGTAGCTGTCGAAATATTCTCCACGACTTCCAAGCACAATCCAGTGACTGCCTTCGAGATGACACTCGTCCAAATTAACCACCATAAACTCATCTTTTTGTCGAGGTGCACGAGGTACGTGATTCAGTGGATACACTCCTGCAAATTGTTTGCAACGCGGTTTCAATATTGCATATATTTGTTGAGCATCAATTTTTTTTTTTAATTTTCGCAAATCACATTTCGTTCTTTATCGATTTGAAATAAGGAATCCATTCTGCTGTAAATCATTACGTTAATGTTCTGTGGTAGCTTTTCAGCGAATCGCATATCGATACGTAGGACACCTTGTCTAATTAACGATATGTGGGAGTCGTCATCGCCGCATCCATCTGGTGTTAAATCGTAGCAGAAGAGAGTATCGCCTGTAAATCCCCAGCATTTATAACTGATCGTGTTTCCACTATTATGATACAGCATTCCTAAGCCAGCAAAAGTATTCAAGTAAGCTAAAGCATAATTTTTATTTTTGAAGTCCATTTCCAACGGTTTTCTGTCAATTATTTCTCCATCGATCGATACGGATAAAGAAGAGAGATTATAGTTGTCGAAATGCATGCGATTGTCTTTATATGATCCGTTAAATGCATCGTGCTTTACGAGTCCGATTACGATTCGTGAAAGGAATTTGTCCTTGGAAAACGTTATCAATATGAGCAGAAGTCGTCCCTTAAATTACTGTATGAACTTTTACATCGGTCTTCCTGTATGGATACTTTGCAGTTGCTGTATCTAAGGTACGGGAATGAGCGAGTAATAAGGTCGGTGACGGCTTTACTTTTTTAACAATAAAACAATACATCTTCAAATACGATTACAGGTCGAAGTGGAATCGCTCCTCCACCTTCCAATCCTTTTATTTCGATTGCAAATTCAGGTTTATGAGGAATCAATCTAAATTTGCACGATACGTTGTTCAAAAGGAGTTTATTTTGTAAGCAGGGGTCAACGTGAATTCTTCCGACGAGATCGAGACTCGCACTTTCTGCAGAAGCATTTTGTCTGTCCTCTTTAGTCAACCATAGCGATCCGGTTAACATTGAATTTTTCACATCGTTCCCGTAGTTCAGAAGCGTCTGAATGTAACTCTTATAAGAATAATCGTTGCCAGTGCTAACTTGTTTACCGTTAAGAAATACATCGATCTGCTTAAATAGCATTTGCAACAACAACTTTCATGATATGACAGTTTTGCTCTCGTCATTCGTTAAAGGAGTGTTCGCATCCTTTACAATTTTTACACGAGCATAATCGGAAAGATTAATGTATTCTTCAGCATTTCCAGGGATAAGAAATTCGATTGTTCCTCCTGACGATTGGGAAGCAACGGGTCGATACTCCGCATACATGGATTTTTCAATGGATGTTTGGGTGGGTGGAACAGAAAACACATCCAATTCGCTTTTTAAACACGTACACGATGTTGAATGGAGGAACGACATGGTTACGAATGATGAGACGCACTTAAATGTTGATCTTTTTAATGAGAAATTTAAAAAAAAAAAGGGGGATAATTTTTTTTTTTTTAATCGAAATATCATTTTCTCAAGAGTTTTTTTTTCCTCCGTTTAATTTTCTTTCCTTTACTTCCAATGTTGTTTTTACGTTTCCGCCCACGCCCCTTTTGAATTCTCATGTTAACATCGTCAAAAATTTCTTTCCCAGTTTCTTGTAATCTTCGTTTGACAGATTCTTTGATGTTTGCTCCTTGAATGACATAACCTAAAACATTTTTTCCTACATCGATGACCTTTGGAGCAAAATAACTTGCCGCACTTTTTAAGAATGGCAAAGCAAATTTTCCTAGGGAACTGAAAAGGCTACCAAGTCCACTTCCACGTTGATGAAATCGTCTGTAAAATACAGGTAATTGCCCCCCAGCTTGATTTATATAATAAGCAGAATAAGGCTCGCAGCAATCCGCCCTCATCTTTTCTTTGGTCTGAGATGAACTAAGCACACCACGCGACCTGTGTTTGCGAATGGCACTCGCTCTCCCGTGTGCAATCTTAAGTCCAATAATAGCGTGCGGAAAGAAGTTTTAATCACAGGTAAATAATACAAACGATGAAAGGATACAAACGTATTCTCACCGTCTTGACCTTCTATATTGACAATCCTCATCAACGGTGTTTTGACATCGTCGATAAACTGCGGTGCGACGAGGTCGCTGTATACGTACAAGCTGTCAACCGATTTCAGCGGGTAAGGTCGAACGATTTGACGAGTGAAGAGCTTTAAAGGAAACCCTTTTTCACGTAAGAAAAACGGAAATTGTCTGTCTTCGAATCCAAATCTTTTAAGGATCGATTTTCCTAAAAACAATCGCACTTTATGATCAACGTCTAAGTGATTGTAAACGATAAATCTGTGATATCGTTCATCGTAAACCAAGCGTACAACCGCTTTAGCCAACTTTGGTTCCTTAAAGCCGTAGGCGTACTCACTGAGCACTTTTTTAATGTCACCGTTAATGGCAAGGCTAAGCTCGTCTAAGCTATTGTAAGTATGAGCTCCGCGAGTGCAATCGAGAGGAATGTCAAGTTCTTTTGCTTTTATCGGAGGTTTATTGTATCCGTGAATCATTATACGAGCTTGATCGTCTTCACCATTGGGATGGAAAGTAAATGCGGTGTCTGTAAATGAATTTGGAAAACTTATTTCTGTTAAGGCTGCTTCATATTCTCCGTCCAGCTCGACTTGTTCGGGCAAATAAGTAGTATAGTTTTGAAGTGTATTATCGGGGAACACATTCATAGACAAGTTGCTTGGTAGTGTTAATTAAAAGCCTTCCATTGTCATTCAACTTTTTGTAGTTCTTGCGCGTAAAACGTACCGATGATGGGTTGATTTTGGAGATCGCGTACTGTATAGGTTGTAATCTTTTGATTTCGATTAACTGTATCGATAAGGAAAATTTCCTCTGTCCACGAAGGCATGTATCCCCTTTAAAAAGCTTCTTTCTTTACGGAAAGACGAACGCGATCACCTTGCTTAAATCGTGATGTCGTATCGCGAGTTCTTTTTACTTCGATGAATTTGCTCCTCCCACTCTTCCTCACGCTATCACCGTACAGATTCTGAAAGACAAGATGTTTATTTGTTTCCATTCGTGCTTCCATCGGCGTCATTTTAATAGATCTGTGATAACTGTGATTGTAGGCATTGACTAAATCAGGCAGAACATGTAAGTAATTTTTTGTATTATTTGCATGCAAGTAACGATGTAAACAGTCTCGCAAAGTACGATGGAATCGCTCGCTGATGCACGCTTTCGTTTCTTCGTTTTTAACAGAATAGTGTTCGACATTGTACTTTCTAAAAACCTTTTCTACGTTGACGTTATAAAATATCGTCCCGTTGTCAGTCCATATTTTTGTCGGCTTTTCAAAAGATAAAACGACATTGAAAGCAGCAGCGACCGTTCTTCCCATCTTGTTTTGTAAAGGAAAAATTACAGCTCGTTTTGACATCACATCCACTATAGTTAAAAGAAAACGAACATTGTCATTGTTCCTTGATAGATTAGACACATCTAATAAATTAGCTGACCATATTTCGTCGACGCTGTGCACAATCACGCGATTTCGTGGGAATTTTCTCTTTGCGTATTTATGAAGCGTGTAAATTTCCTTCGTAGATAACCATTTTTTAATTTCATTTAACGTGAAACTCTTGTGTGAAGCTACTGCCGCCCTGTATAAATGTTTAGCACCTCCGTAACTGCCAGGTGATGAAGGGGAAAAATAAACTTGTTCTAAAATATTATTTCTTCTTGAAGACATCCCACTTGAATCGATAAGGCAGACTGGATTTTCCTCATACACTTTTTTTTCTCGACTTCGTCAGGATCGATTAACGCGATAATTTCTGTCCATCGGGTTCGCTCTCGTAAATTGTCTTTTCAGGGTCTTCGCTAACCACGCCCATGAACAGTCGATCTATTTTCGAACCTGGCACGGGTCGACCGTCATAAATCAAACATCGATCTTTATCCCATGCCAGTCGAGTGGAATTTAAGACTTTTTTAACTGGCGACTTATATTTTAGAGGGACATGGTTTAATATTTCTTCGTCCTCCGTTTGTCGAGGAAGAGAAGATGCGACATCAGCATCGGAAATAGGAAAATGAGAATGACGTGGTACGAGATTTGCGAATGAAGGCGATAGATGCAACACGGTCTCGAACCACGATGGAGGCACTGAAAGATTGAAGTATTCTTTGATTGGACCATGCTCGAAAGAAGTCACCTTGGACGAAAGGAATGAAGACGGAAGGACTTCTTTTTAAATTTCACTGTCAGCTGACGACGCTATCACGTCGTCAGCTGGTGGTGATGGTGCGCACCTCGCGCGCACGGGGGCGGCGGTAGCCGCGGCATGAGTGACAGTGGCGGTGGCAGATGGATTAACATTATCGTCTTCCAACGGGTCTTTCTCTTCTTGAAAAAATTCGTTTTTTAATTTTTGATAATAATTTAAATACCTTTGCAAGGTGAGATTATAGAGTTTAGCTTTGGCTCTATCGTCCAGATCATTCCTCTCTAAAATAATTTTCATTTCATTGTCTAATGCAGACAACGGCTTTTCGAGCGGATGATGAAGGGTTTGAGGTACGAGGACCATTTTTTTGTACATTATTTTCGCGTGAACAGTCCGCCTAATAAGCCTATTAACGGAGGAAGGAGAGCTGTGAAAAATCCACCACCTTTTTGGTTAACGATGTTCGTTTTTCTTTTGTGAGAAAACTTTTTCGACACCAAACACTTTACGACGTGTCGATACCGCTTCAGTTTGTGCATTTGCGCGCTTGTTAACGAAATTCGTCCTTTTAATACATTGAGACAACATTCGGAAAGGACATTAAAATATCAGGGCATAAGAGGAGTAATTTTTTAACGTTGTTTTTTATACTTTTACTGGCTAACAGTTGTAAAATGGGAAAATAAGCTTTCACATTTTTTGACATTCCCCCCCCCCCCTTTCTTTGCTTCTTTTCAGTCTCTTTTCAAATAAATGTGCGAATGTGTGTCAAAAATATTGCTTCTGAACTTTAAATGTTCGTCTGCTTTAGGTCTTAGATCCAGGACCAAATGTGAGAAAGGTTTACGAGTGCAATATTTATATTTATGTAATAAATATTGAGCACCCACCCCAATTTGATTACCCAAAATTTTCAGATGATTGACATCACGACAAGCACTCATTATAACGAAGATTTGACATTTCAAGCTGACTGTGCGCAAATTTTTTTCGAACAGATTATGACACAATAAAACTTGCATTAAATTTTTATGATGACCATCTTTGATCCCAATATTCATTAAATCTTTAGAATTTATATTGTGAACTACGTCATCCAGAATTACCAATGTCAAAGGTTGGAGAGTGTCATAAATTTCGATATTGAAATTTCTGATAAACGTGATAGGAATTGGAGAATCACGTCGGAGACGATCATAAGCTGGTTGATCTTCAGAGTAAATAAAGACGCACTGCTTTGGTGCGGGATTACAAAGTTCCATCGATCGCATTATGAACTTCTCATTTAATGATGTCTTGCCGGAATTTGTAGCTCCGCAGATTAAAAAATTAGATGGAAATGTAAATCTTACGTCCATGTTCGTTGTACTAACATAAACCAACTGAATCTCTGCGCTCAAAACTTTCAAATAAAACGAGTGTGTGTCGATTATGAAAAAATAAAGAATAAAAAGTGCTTTTTTTTTTTTAAATGTTTATATTATCATTTTCAGAATATACATGATTATATATTTTTCCCACATAAATATTATGACAGAAAATAATAAAAAGGTAAAAATTTCAGACTTGAGGAACTTACAGACACGTAATTAAAAATCATTTATGAACAAATTTGTGTAACCTTTTTAATTGTTATTCAGTTCTTCTATTTTGTCACTAACGAATTGAATAGAGTCCAAAATGACACGAAATTGAGAGTCATCCAATAAAATGCTCTTTGTTCCGTCGGATTACTCCAGCTTAATCATCATGGCCCCATTTTCGTCCACCGAAAAGACTATGAGTTTGCTACTTTCGTACAAATAGCACGGATTCGTTTCCGTCTCAAATTGATGTAAAATGGATTCTAGTCGAGCTGAAAATGCTTTCCATTCGTTCACTGACAAAGCAATGCCGGACTGCGTTGGTACATATTTACTTGCCGAGAGCTCATATTGTCGTACGTGAATTAAGGTATGCTGGTTAAATCGATTGACAACCAAAAAAATTTCATCTCCTAACGATAATGAGTTCTCGGGCATTAATGGCAGAGGTTCTCGTGAAAAATATGCTTGCGAAGTCATGTTTTTATTTCTCGTGTGAATAGATCTAAAAAAGATGATGCAAAAAAGGAAGAGAAAAAAAAATATGCAATCTTCCTTGTTATCTGTCTTTCTCTCATAAAATTCTCGAAAACTGTTTGTTTTTTTTTTAAATTATATAAAAAGTTAAATAATAAAATAAAAAATAAAAAAAACTTACCAGAAAAACTGTGAAAGTGTGATGATTTCTTTTCTTTGATCAAAAGCTGTAGACTGAAAAACGTTATTTCTTACAAGTATATATATTTAAAAATTAAAAAAAAAATTATTTAAGATACCCAATGGTGTATCTACATTAACAACAAAACCCCCCAGAGTGATTATTTATTCTTTTTAATTTTTTGTAGTCCATCCCCTTATGTGCTCATTCTTTGTAACCTAATTAAGACCCATTCGCCTTGAGAAGGCATCAACCCCTCGGCCCCCCGAGGCTAACAAGAAAGACTTTCTCCTTAATAGCCTCGCTCAGCCCCCCCTCTTCTCAATAGAGCTCTCTCATTTCCCTCAACGACCCTGACAGTGGCATGAGCTGAAATAACAGCTGATTTTGAGTTTTATCAATCGGATGAATATTATCAAGAAAAATAATACGAGAGTATCTTTTATACCATGTGAGTATTCTAAAAGAATTCCATCTTATTAAAAAACGATAATTTACTGAAAGTGAAAGGCCAGTTATTTTTTTCCTTCTCTCTCTCTCTCTCTCTCTCTCTCTCTCTCTGTCTTAGCTCATCATGTCAACTAATGCGTTCCTGTAATTATGTTTTATTCTATTTACGAGGGTTGTACCAAAAGTAAGGTTTCCAATGAGCTACAGCCTCGAGGGAAGGTGCTAGGCTAAATCCGACAACAGTGCCGTGCGCAGTGGTTCTCGCACTCACGAGCCCACTCTCGAGCGATTCGCTACGGCGCTCAGTGCTCACTTGGCAGCCGTCAGAGATGGAAGTGTTGATCGCCGCTCCCGCCAAGTGCGAGGTTCGAGCAGTAATCCGGTTTCTTCACGCAAGGAAGTTACCGCTCGTGGAGATTCGTCAGCAACTGACTGAGGTTTATGGTGAAAAGTTCATGTCCGTTCAGCACGTCCGAAAATGGTGCAGGGCTTTTGCTGAGGGTCGCACGGAAGTTCACGATGAAGAATGGAGTGGAAGACCGCCGGTTTCGGATTCGATTGCCCAGAAGATCAACAGTGAGCTGCTGAAAGATCGGAGGTTCACTGTCCGTGAACTTGTTGAACGCATTCCTGAAGGTTCCCACGGCACACGCTTCCTCAACGGATTGGCGGGAGACTTCTTCGACTTAGGAATACAAAAGCTGGAGCACCGTCTTCAAAAGTGTGTCGAAAAAAATGGAGACTATGTTGAAAAATAGACAACAGTGTAAGCTTTTCAACGATGTATAAATTAATAACAATAAACAATGTTTTCTACTTGTAAAAAATATGGGAACCTTACTTTTGGTACAACCCTCGTATTTATTTACTACCATCGATTGTTTTCTTTTTGTGTTATTTCAAAAAAAAACAAAAAAAAACGAATTATCGTGTTAAAAAGTATATATATCCGAGTAATTTTTTAATAATTTCTAGCAGAGTAATTGCTGTGTATCATCAAAGAACAATTACAAATTTTTTAGTAGCAATGATATAAAAACACATTAAATGTATAAAGTTTTGGAAGAAAAAAAAAATTACTCCATGTTCTTATTTTCAAATAAATTTTATTCTCTTTTGGGATGGACAAAAAAAGGTGAATCTGTATAATAAAAATAAAAATGATTCTTTGGGGGGGTTTATATTATTTTTTTTTCATTTCCACCTCAGTTCTTTTTTTCTTTTCATCTTTGTGTGTATTCTGTTCTTCTTCATAACTAAATTATTTTGCACATAATTGTCTGAAACCTTCTTTCCAAGCATCATACATGGAATAAAATAGATTAAAGTCGTCTACTGTACGAAAACGTTCATCTAAATGTGTATCTCCGTTTATAAATCGTAAAGCAAAATAATTTAAGTATAAATAGTTTGGAGACCATTGCAAATGTTCTTCGTCGACCACGTCTCCATTGGTCCATTCGTGTAAGATTTTGTGACAGTATTGACAAACTGTAATATCACTATAACCAGTGTAAATAAATCCAGAACGATATAAATGACGGACATCGATGAAATCATGCAGCCAATTGAGGTAAGTGCTTAATCTTTGCATATATTCCCAGATAAACCTTAAATGTCTCGATAACCAAAACGAGACCGTTGTTGCATTGATCATCTCGTAACATAAGTCGAATTTGATCAATAAAGAATAATGCACCACGCTTTTATAATCTTTATCTTCATTAAAAAAAAAATACAAAGTCGGAATAAAGATTTTTTTAAATAATGACACTTTTGCAACTGGTTATTAATTAATTATTGCGATGGTAAAAATTCATTTAAATTCTGAAAAAATTCACTGGGATAAAAAAAAAAAACGGCCGGACCAGCAAACCAATGACAGAAAACGTAATCAAAAACGTCATCTAATACTTCGTTTGATACAAAACAGTTGCTAATTAAATATTCATGCGTAATTACAAGTAATTAATACATCATTAATTGATCTCATTAAACATGTAATTGTATCGAATGATTGGTAATATTCATCGAAAAAAATCGTATTTTTCATAAATATTTATCATTGAGAAAAAATAAAAGGGTTGGAGCACCATCTAGTGACAGAATACGTTACTAAAACGTCAGCTAATCATTGTTATGAAAAAAAAAGTTGCAAATTAAATATTCATGCTAAATTGCATGTAATTAATAGGATCATCATTAATTCTCATCATTAAACCTGTAATTGTATCAATTGATTGTTATTTTATCAATATTTTTTGAAATGATGTATTAACAGCTCATCAATTTTGAAGATGAAATACGAAACTAAAAACATGTATTCATATCGAATTTGAAGATGATGGGATGTATTAACAGTTCATTGATTTTGAAGATGATGGGTTTGATGGAATACGAAACTAAAAACAACTAATCATATCGATTTTGAAGATGATGGGTGTGATGGAATACGAAACTAAAAACAACTAATCATATCGATTTTGAAGATGATGGGGAGTGACTGAATACGAAACTAAAAACTTATTTTTCATAAATATTTATCATTGGGAAAAATAAATCTGGTGACAGAATACGAAACTAAAAACATCTAATCATTATCGATTTTGAAGATGATTCGGGCGGCGCACCCGTTAAAAAGGGCCTGGGGAGAACCCTGCATGGCCATGCATTATCGATGGCTGTTCTACCCAGAAACTGGCAAGCAAAATCGGTGCGTTTTTCCGGAACTTCAGGAAGCAACTTTTGAACCACCTGGATCTTGTATGGATACCACTTTAAAAAGGAACACAAAACTTTTTGTACCGTAGACCACGGAATAGACAAATCATGTAATATGGCTCGAACACTTGCTGAAGAATATTGGGAGCTTGAAGCACTCTCCACTACAGCAGCAGCAACATCTTCCACAGTCTCATTTGCAATTCGTTTCTGACCTCTCCCTGGCAGCACACCCAATTCACCAGTTTCTTCAAATTTCTTAATCATCTTTTTTAAACCATTTCGCAAGTTTTTTAAATGTCGATATTCTTTTAGTGCAGCAGAGGCATTATTGCAGTTCTGGTAAAACAACTTCACCAATAAAGCTCGATCCTTTTTAGCTAAAGCCATCATGAAGAATGACTTCACAGTTAATTTCACTGTCATTTTAAAGCTTTTATAATTTTACATCTCATTTGCATAATATATCTGATTGAGTAAAAATTCTCAAATAGTTTCTTACATGACCAGCGCCATATTTTGACGTAGCAGTCAATATGTGAACTAATTTTTTTTATTGCAAAATTCTCTTCCCTGTGGTCTGTATAAGATATATCTCAAGTTTCGTCAAAATCTGATTACCAGAATGGCCGCTAGAAGGGTCTACATGGTGTCATTTTAATTATAACCACCCTGTACATTGTCATAGAAGAAATTAATTTTTTATTACTGAATATTTAATGCTTATCTGAAACCAATTGTTGTATACATTTTGTATTAGAGGTAAAAGTAAACTAAAAAATTTAGTTTACAATTTTTGATGAGATATTTGTAGAAAAACTTGCAATTGAACATTAAAGTGTGCAGTCACTCCAAATTGTCTCCGTGGCAGTTTTGTGAAACTGTGGCACTGCTGCAGTTTTGGCTCCAATCACAGGAATTGTTTTGCAGTTTGGGTCCTTTATTTAATTTGATTTAAAATATATTGTAGAACAAATATTATTTTTTTTTTCTTTGTTATGTAGTTAAATAAATTGTTAATGAAATTGAGTATATTTAAAAAATAAATTGAATACAAAAAAATCAAATCGATGGATAATCATAGTACTGTCATAATCATAAACACAAAATGTTTATTTAAATTTATAATTAAATTATTAAAAAGAAATGAACACAGCATGATAAGATTCTGTAAAAAAAACAACAAAAAACAACTGACGTTTTGGATAGAGTGAAAGTGATAATAATACGGACTTAGAAGACCTCTTATACAGTAGAACGTCCGTACAGCGAAACTCAACGGACCGGCAAAATCATTTCGCTATATAGATATTTAAACAGGTGGTGGCCTTACAGTATAACAGAGGGACATCAGGAGTTCCAACTAGTTTTGCCATTTATTCCCGGCTTTGTCAAGGATATACAACAAGAGGCATGCAAGCCTTTATATATACGGAACAGTGGTACAAGTTAAGCAATGAGCGTAAAAACATACTGGTGGTAATGTACTGAGTGGTAACGTACTGAGTGGTAATGTACGCAATTCCCTAACCCTTACTGAGTCCCTTTCTTTCATCCACACTGATGAGCACCTCTCCCTTATGTCCCTTGACATCACCAACTTATACACTAACATCCCTGTCACCCCCACCCTTTCTATCCTACAGTGTCTGTTACTAGCTGCGTCTTTCCCTGCACCCGATACTATTGACCTACTAGCTATACTCTCTGTAATTTCTTCGCAGAACTATTTCTCCTTTAACAACTCTTACTATTCCCAACCCACAGGGCTAGGAATGGGGTTCCCATTCAGCAGTTTTCTGTCTGAGGTTTTCCTACAGCACCTGGAATTAACACACGTCACCCCCCTCCTCAATAACTCCTCCGTCATCGCATATTTCCGATATGTTGATGACATCCTTATCCTTTTTGACTCCCGATCCACTACTCCCACTAATATTGTTAACACCTTTAACTCCTTCTCTCCACATATCCAATTCACTTTTGAACTAGAAACTAACCGATCCATCCCTTTCCTTGATATCCTCATCACCAACAACCCCCACACTAATCGCTTCTCCTTTTCTGTCTTCCGTAAATCGACCACATCCTCCAACTTAATACACCATTCCTCCTCACACCCCGCCACCCACAAACAAGCCTCACTGAGATTCCTAATCGACCGTGCCCTGAAGCTCCCCCTCTGCCCCCTATCCAGATCTTCAGAACTCCGCATAATCCGACACCTCGCCCACTCCAATGGATATTCGACCTCCACGTTCTCTCGCATTCTTCACCGCCGCAGACGGGCCCTTCTCTCCCCCCCACCACCTGTTTCGCCCCAAACTAAGAAGTGGACGTCCTTACTATATCTGGGACCTAATTTCTCCCAGCTTTCCGATTTCTTATCGTCCCTTGGCCTCCGAATATCATTTCGTACTCCAACCCCAGCTGTTCGCACCCTGAACCCGCCCACCTCTGTTACCTCCGACAAATATTCCCAATCCGGAGTTTACCGCCTGAATTGTGCGTTTTGCGATAAGTTCTATGTGGGATTATCGACCCGCAATCTTGCATTGCGATTCAAGGAACACCTTGACTCGTATAAAAAACGGGACCGTGTCTCCCACTATGCAAACCATCTCGCAGATTCCGGACACACTTTGAAGACAAAAGAAGAGGTTATGTCTGTCTTGCACATCTGTAATAAACCAGAAAAAACTGCTACCCTCGAAGCGATCGAAATATTCAAGGCCAAGAGGTCCACCCCACACTTGCTTCTCAATTGCCAGACGGGCTTTAACGTGTATGCAATACTTAGTTCTTTATCTGATCTACTATGATTTGCTCTCGTTTTCTGTATTTTATGTTTCTTCTGCATTTTGTAAGTTTCTTACCCCTTTATTTTATTTTGTTTTTTATGTAAATTCTCTTGTCTTCGGACAACCGGATATGTTCTCTTTTCGGTCTGCGTTAAACGCACCATCTCTGTACAACTTCTCTTTTGTGTATCTTAAAAAAATTTTGTATTTATTCTATTTTATTCTACTGGCCATTACGTCTTTTTTCTCATTGGCCCCCTTGCTTTATATCCTATTGGTTCTTGTATGTTTTTACGCTCATTGCTTAACTTGTACCACTGTTCTGTATATATAAAGGCTTGCATGCCTCTTGTTGTATATCCTTGACAAAGCCGGGAATAAATGGCAAATCTAGTTGGAACTCCTGATGTCCCTCTGTTATACTGTAAGGCCACCACCTGTTTAGTTAATAGGAACAGTATTATGATCCATCCTTCCACCGATATAGATATTTCGTTGCATAGAGGTGGTGTTAAAATTTGTATAATTTTGATGCATAAATTGCTGATAATTGCATTTATATATGTATATACATATGTGTATATTTTAAATTTAGTATTTATATATAAAAATTTAGTGTTTTATATTAATTTGAATGCTTCTTAACATTAAGAACAAAACTTTTTCGATACTTGACATTGCTGCCTATCTAAAGTCATCTAGGCCACCATTGCTGAAAATTTTGTTTGGATCGTGAATATTTTTCCTGAAATAATTAAAATTTGAAAGCAGAACGTGTCGAAAATAATATAGTAATAGGTATTTTAAGGAAAAATACCGATAGAACGTATCCATAAGCATGTATATTAAGGCCGACGAGTGTTTTTTCATCGGCCTCGGTAAAATTACATTTCACAAAAATGTTTATGGGCTTAAACTTCAATAAAATAAATTCGTAAATTTGAACAAATATTAAAGTTTTTAATATAAAAAAATCTTCCGAGTTTCGAAAGCTGTTATAGTAGTTCTCGTGTCGATTCTCATAGAGAATAAATTTTCAACATGCCTGCACGTTTAACCTTTTTAGGTTGGCCGAGTGCCGTATGGTACTTTTACTCGTTTTTATAATATAGTCGGAAATAAAAATTTTTATCTTTTTAATCATTCAGTCTAAGAAAACGAAAATTACTGTATTCTCTACAGGAAACCTTTCTCTATAATAATACAGTATAATTTTTTTTTTTTTATATTTACGGTAAAAAAATAATAATACAGCAGTGCCCAACAGAGCCAGTATGGTCCAAGACCGACTAGTTAGGTCTCTGAGGGCACGACACAGAACAATGAAAAAAATACAGTTAGTAACTAGTTAAAATACAGAAAAGATAGACAAATAAAAATACTTAAATGCTAAGAACAGTTTCAAAATACATAAAATTAGATAAAATAAAAAAATTAGATTAATTGACAAGATTAACATGATAACGGCTACACCTAGTCATATATAATAAAAAACAATGAACAAATAAATATAACTAAAGTAATTAATAATCAGACAAATTAAAAGAGGTCACTAAAAAACAAATGATGTATGAAAAATATATCTTAAGGAATAGAACAAAGATAGGTTCTTTTTGAATAATTATAGAGGTATTAGGATAGTTGATTAAACAGCTCAACAAAATTTATTGTAAATTGACATAATTTCCCAGAGAGAATGAAATTTTTTAACGCTTTGCGGAAAGCAGAAAAAATAGGTAAAGAGCGAATTTCGAAAGGTAACGAGGACCAACATTTGATTCCGATTATTGAAATGCACCTAGATTGGTAATTACGTCGGATAATAGGCAAGTAAATACTTCCTGCATTACGAGTAGCATAACCATGAATATCTTGATGTAAATTAATTCTGATAGAAGGAAAAATGATTAGTTGAGCATTAATGGCTTTGTATATAAAAGAACTTAGTTGAATGATATAAATCTGATAGACTGTAGGAATACCAACGACTGAGATATAGTGTGAGATAGAAGACGATTTACTAACTTTAAGTAAGGTTTGCAAAAACCATTTTTGAAGTTTTAGTAGTCTTGTTAAATTATGAGAAGTGGACGATCCCCAAAATATTGTACAATAGCAGAGAGCGGAATGAATCCAAGAAAAATAAAGTAATAACAAGATATGATAAGGAAGGTAATTTAATCGGGAGATCATTCCCTGTTTCCTATTCAATTTAGAGACAAGAGAATCAATATGATAGTCCCATGTCAAATCATGGGAAAGTGTTAAACCCAGGTATTTAAATACTCTAATACAAGATATGAGATGATTATCATAGAAAATTGGAGGAGAATCAGGTATATTATCTTATTCCGTTGAAAGAAAAACAGTAGTTTAGTTTTGTCAACGTTGACAGTTAACTGATTCATTACATTCCAATTTTTAAGGCGGCTAAGAATTGTGTTAAGAGACTCAAGAATTTGATTAACATCTCTATCCGAGAGCAGTAACGTAACATCATCGGCATAAAGAATTGTTTTAGTTGAAATAAGGTAATTAGGAAGGTCATTAATGAAAAGATTAAACAAGATAGGGGATAGAATTGACCCTTGGGGGACACCGAGATTACGGGTCAAGATTGCAGAGGATTTGCCAGAAAAAGCTAAGTAATAACGCCGATTAGTTAATAAGTTATAGAGCCAATTTAAAGGAGGTCCGCGAATGTTATATTAAGAAGAGAGCTTGAAAAGTAGATGAGGAATAGATATAGAATCAAAAGCTTTTGTGTAGTCAATGAAAATAACTGCAGTAAACTTATTATTAGATTGCTCTGTAGAAACAAATTCGGTGAGCTCATAGATCGCTGTCTCAACATTTTTGCTAGGAATAAATCCATGCTGAGAAGGACTAATCAACTTATGGGAGTAAATAAATTGTGAAAGGCGATTATAGAAAAGTTTTTCAAAAATTTTAGCAAAGGCGAAATGGGACGAATTAGTTTAGAGAATGAGATATTGTACTTATTATAATTAATTTAAAATGAATAGGCGTGGATGTTACAAACTAAACGTCGATCTTATATACCCATTACATACTTCTTCATTTTAAAATATATTTACTCTCTATTTAATGAAAACCTGCTTTTTATGAAATTTCGTAGCTTCCTTAATTGTTCCATACAAGTTTTTCTGCATAAATATATATAAAAATTTTTTTATCTTATCTTTACTTCATCCTTGTAATTTTAGTGCCCTCTTCGTTTTCGATTTCGCGAAGTTGAACTTTCGCGCCAAATTGCGAGATTGTTATTGCAGTTGGGTATAGGGAACTTTTTATTATTTTAATCCTCAGAGTCTATTCTTTATTTTAAGTATATTGATAATTCATAAAATGAATTTAGAAAATAGAAATAAAGTAAAATGTAGGCGGATTCACAACAATAAGGTGTGACTGCCGCCATGATGACATCATTTCAGAATGCATTCCGAAATCCCCCCCACCCCTCCTACTCTAGAGGGCCGCTTGCAGCTGCTTCGATGCTTAGAAGGTTGGAATGTAATTTTGTTTTTATCCGTTTATTGTTTACTTTATAAAGAATTGTTCAAGTCACGTTGAGAATTATAATTTGGATTGGACTAGTAAATACTAGTAAATGGACTAGTATATATGCATTCGGAATGTTTATATTATAGTTAGAAATTTTTGGTTAACATTTCATTATTTTGCATGAATAATAAAACATCAATTGAATCAAAAATATTTTTTTCGTTTATGCACCAAATTGTAATAAATGCTTTTAATTTTAAATTAAAATAAATTGTAAAATTATATTTACAATATCCAAAATGATTGTAAATTTATTTAAAAATCGCACATAAATTCATTTTCAATTAGCTTCATTTGAAAATGTAAACAGTATTCATTTGTTTATATATGAATTTTCATGTTTATAAACACATGTCATTGAATTTTATAAAAAAATAATACAAATTTTATAATAATAAATGAATATTTAATTTTATTTTAGCATATATGCAATTTACAAGCGCTATTTTTTTTTGTATAAAATGCACATAAAATCACATTCTCAAGAGCTCTCTGGTGGATAGAGGCGGGGCCTGGATTTTGATTGGTTGTAGTTAGATCTACGCGATTACGCCAACTAGCATTAAATTACGTCATGGCGCCAACTTCAAACCCCTGAAATCTCCACATAGTTATGAAAAAAAATTCATAACACTGATCATAACATTGATAATAAATAAAATTTCTTAATTATTTTTTAATTCTCATACAGACAATGAAATACTTCACATTTTCGGCCTAACTTACTAATTGGAAATAATTTTCGTTTTTTTTCTAAAAATTCATTAAAACAAGATTAATTTTTCTTTACTCATATTTGTATTTTTCAGAGTTATTTTTAAAAATAAATTATGCACATAATATAAAATATACTGTTTCATATAGTGGCCTAAACATCAATAAAAACTATGCAAAAAAAATTTGCCATAAATAGATATACTTTGGCTAGAAAAAATTTTTGAATAAATTAGCGCAATTTTCCCGTTTTTGATCAAAATTTTCCCATCCTAAAAGGGTTAAACTCCTCAGCAGGCCGCCATTATTCCTGTGCAGTGCATCAGGAGTAGTTTGGTGCGATAACGTTGTTCTCGAGAACACTTCGTCATTTTGCCGATAAAACCTGATAAAATGAGCCTAATGCCATTGCTGTAGCCGACTGGGCAGAGCTTGTGACGTAAGAACTTGTTTTTAACTTCGTTAGATGATTTCGTTCCTTGGTTGTCCTGTCATGCTAAGTGAGGGAACCAAATTTCGTAATAAAGAGCTAAAATATACCTTAAAATTTATTGTCTGGACCGAAAAATCCTTATGGTATACGAATAATTACGCTATAAAGATTTCGCTATATGGAGACGAAAAAGCATTAAATCAATATGAATTTTGCCGGGACCACAGAAAAATTTCGTTATTGAGAGAATTTCGCTACATCGACGTTCGCTCTGCGGAGGTTCTACTGTATACAGGGGCTTATAGAGGGGGGAGGGAAAGCCAAAGACACTGAAAGAAACTGTAGAAAGCCCCTTGACAAATTAGAGAACAGTTGGAGGGAGAGGGAGTGGGGGGAAGGTAATGAAAGAAAGGTGCTTTTGTGAAGATTAATGTCGTTACAGGGAATTGAATTTCATGAGAAAAGGGCTCGAATTACTTTTTCTTTTTTGTTATGGTAGTTATGAAGAATATAAAGACTAACGTACTGTAAGGAGTAGCCACAAGAATTAAAGTGTCTAGCGACTGTATTTTATTCACTATAGTCTATATTTTGTATTATATCTAGACTCGTTTTTATTTTCTGGCTAGAGAACTGAGGACAGATGCTTGTAATGCAGTGAAAAGTAAAACAATAAAAAATTTGCAAAATTGCTCTCTTAATATTTGAACTCTTTCTCTGATTTTACTTGAACTGTTATTTATTTCTTAAAAGTATAATTATATTTTAAATTTATTTCTAAAAAAAAAAAAATAACATGATAAAGTTTTTTTTTTAATAATTTCTGGCAGAGTTATTGCTGTGTATCACTAGTATAGACTGGGATAGAACGTTTAGAGATCCTAAACGGACTAATTGGTTACAATATCGTGAGGACGTTCGTTCTGCGATTTCCAGTCTTTCAACTAGAATTAATGATACTGTTGACCTAGAACTGCGCGTAAATGGGCTGCAGCAGGCCTTGGTACAATCGTATCATAACAACTGTCCCTTGTTGAGGAAGAAATGTAAATCCCACACTGTTTGGTGGAATTATGATCTCTCTCAACAGAGACAAAGACTAAGGAAGCTTTTTAAGAAAGCTAAGAAGACCAACGAGTGGCTAGTATATAAAAATGCCCTCGCTGACTACAACAAAGCTGTTCGATCTGCTAAACGCACATCGTGGAGGAAGTTCTGTGAATCGGTCCAAAAGACTGTGGAAGGAGCTAGACTCTACAAACTCTTGAGAAATGACAAACCTAATATGATTGGTACTCTCAAGAAATCAAATGGTGAATTCACCAGGAACAGTAAAGAAGTCCTTGAGACTCTAATCATGACTCACTTCCCAGGTGCTGAGCTCATCGATCCGCCAGACTTGGAGTGTCTTGACTCCTTTGTTAGGACATCGCGGTTTGGATGGGCTGCAGCTGGTGAGGTGATCACCCGTAGTAGGGTCATGTGGGCTATTAAATCCTTTGACCCCTACAAATCACCTGGACCGGATGGAATCACCCCAGTACTTCTTCAGCAAGTATCGGATGTGATCTCACCGATCCTGTGTTCAATCTTTAGAGCTAGTTTAGCTCTAGGATACATCCCAAATCTCTGGAGGCAGGTCAAAGTGATTTTCATATCAAAACCAGGTAAGAATCGCTACGACCTAGCCAAGAGTTATCGACCCATCAGTTTGTCTTCTTTCATGCTTAAATGCCTTGAGAAGATCATTGATAGGCGAATTCGTGAAGTTTTTGGGACTTCTGGACCCTTTCACGCTAACCAATTTGCCTATCAGGCTGGCAAATCTACTGAGGTAGCTTTACACCACTTAGTGGTAAGGATCGAGAAAACTCTGGAGTATAAAGAGTTTGCTCTAGCTGTATTTCTCGATATTGAGGGAGCGTTTGATAACACCTCCTACGACTCCATTGCTAAAGCCTTAATTGCTAAAGCAATTTCTCCACTAATCTGCAATTGGATTCAGGTCCTCTTAGCGGATAGAGTCATTAAATCTGATTTGTTGGGGGAGGGAATTGTTGCTCGTCCCTCCAGGGGCTGTCCGCAGGGTGGCATTCTTTCCCCCCTGCTCTGGAACCTGGTTGTGGACGACCTCATTTCTTTCCTTAACAATCAAGGAATTTATGCCCAGGGTTACGCGGATGATATTCTCATCTACGTCTCTGGAATCGACAAACGCACCATTTTAGATCTTGTACAAATGGCTTTGTACAAAGTTCAATCATGGTGTTCTGAGCGGAATTTAAGAGTTAATCCCTCAAAGACTACTCTAATCCCTTTTACAGGTCGTAGAGAAACCATTTCCAATGATCTCATACCAACTTTGTTTGGCGAGAAAATCATTGTTAGAAATGAAGTCTAATACCTAGGGGTTATCCTCGATAGTAAGTTGACTTGGAACCAACATCTGGATTATAAAATTAATCAGGTTAAAGTTGGACTTTACCGTTGTCGTCGAGCCCTTGGTAAATCATGGGGTCTTACTCCCAAGTTGACTTACTGGCTTTACATAACGGCGATCAGACCTATTCTGACATATTGCGCATTAATTTGGTGGCGTAAGTCTGAACAACTGACCGTTAGAACCAAACTAGCCTCTCTTCAAAGATTGGCGTGTTTGAGTATAACGGGTGCTGTCTCTACTACGCCAACTAAGGCTTTAGAAATTATTTTATCTCTGACTCCACTTGATATTTTTATCAAAGGTGTAGCCAGGAAAAGTTCTTACAGACTGAGTAATCAAGGACTATGGGTGGACTTCCCTGGGGCGAAGTCTCACACCTTCATTAGCCAGATTTTTACCAGTCACATTCTTCAGATGCCTTCTGATATTGCAGTTACTCAGACCCTTCCTGAGCCCTCGAGCGAGGTCATCATTGACCCCGTGGTAGAGCCAGATGGGTCTTTGCAATTTCCCAAGGGTGCCATTATTTGGTATACTGATGGCTCTCGTCATCATGGCCTTTCGGGCCTGGGCGTTTATTGTGGCAGTCCCAAAACCCTCCGCTTTCGTCGATTGGGTTCTTGGGTAACCGTCTTTCAGGCTGAATTACTGGCCATTATTTACTGTCTGCAGATGTGCATGAATAAACTCTATGTACATCGCCGTATTTTTATACTTAGTGACAGTCAAGCGGCCTTTAAGGCTATCAAGTCCTACAGGGTTAATTCCAAACTTATATTGGAATGTCGACAGCTCCTACAGGACCTTTCTTCACACAATAGTGTTACCTTGAGATGGGTTCCTGGACACAAAGGTGTTGTTGGTAATGAAGTGGCTGATACTTTAGCCAAACAGGGTGCCAAGTTTACTTTTACTGGCCCTGAACCCTTCTGCGGTATTTCCAAACAAACTGCAGTTAGAGAGATAAATATCATCTCTCATCAAGAAATGATGGATAGGTGGGATCACACCACTGATCAAACACATGCCAGACTCATGATTAAGAGATCTTCTCTTAGTCTAACATCAGGCATTCTACAACTTAAAAGAAACAAAATACGGATTATCATTGGCTTTCTTACAGGTCATGATTTACTCCGTAAACATCTACATAGAATAGGAATCCTCCGGGAAGAACCACTATGTTCGAAATGTGGTTTGGCAGATGAAACAGCCTACCACATTCTATTTGATTGTGTCGCTCTGACACATCTTCGTCACTTCACGGTTGGTTTGACCCTTCTTGAAGATATCCACTTGGACCCCGTAGGTAGCTTGACTCGCTTTTTAAGTCTGTCCGGCTACCTTTAAGTGATCTTAGTTCTACTTTGGGTTTGG
>JAHWFO010092009.1:2123681-2185341 GCA_023313115.1 Rhysida immarginata
AATGTGCTACAGGCCGCCCTTGTCCTGTTTGACGGCCAAAGGAACCAAGATCCCTCAAATGTCTGTCGACAGATACAAATGTTCGGTTATTTGGCAAACGTCTATTCGGAAAGCCTTCTTGGTAGAGTCTTCTTGCTTCCACAGCATTTCCATCCGCAAGACCATACATAAGGTGCATGTCAGTGTATTCTGCACTGGAATACGTGTACATGACTTTTTTTTTTTTACGTAAATCGTAATGTGTATGTCAAAGCACGCAAACGTTCTGAAAGTGATATTCCTAGTGGATGTACAGTAATGGAAACAACCGTACACAACTAATGGAACAACCCTAAAGTAGGTTTAAATGGAACAAACCACTCAACCCAGTGTTGGGTCGAAACTCTGGAACTGCTAAAATACTGTCCGTTAACTACCATGCTTCCCTACTGTATGATATTGGATTACTCGCAAACAAATCGTTTCCAGACAAAGTGCTATAGAACATTTTCGTCTTCTTTGACCTGAAGAATATGTCACTAAATTTATTGTACATAATTTTGAAACACCCTGTATAATAATACGAGGGTGAATCAGAAAGCAAATTAACTTTTCCATGCCGCTGCGGTGAAAATCTTCCCCAGCGTTTCTCAACCATGTCAGCACACTTCCATAAACGCTAAGCATTCTGGGATTTCTTTAATTCTGAGTCGTCGATTGTCCAGAATCATCTCATAACGCGGGCAATGTGCTCGGGAGTGTTGGTCGTGGATAGTCTTCCTGCGCTGTATTCGTCTGTCAAATCTGAACGCCCATTTTCGAACTGTTGGCACCGCTTCACAATTGCAGGACGAGAAATCACATTATCCCCGTAGACACTGCGAATTTTCTTATGGATTTTAGTGCAGTTTAAGCCTTTTGCCCACAAAAAACGGATTGTTCCGCGAATCTCCAACTTGGAGTGTGCAACTAGTTGCTGTGCCATGACCACAATACTCTTGCGTACGCAATAAACACGTGAACACATTTCACTTATAGACATGTAGGCAACATCCTTAAAAACGGCGAATGATGTCGGCGCTCTTCGACCACATATGATGCTGTGTGTATATTATTTTTTGATTCATCCTCTTATTATAAGGTCTAAATTTGTTTGTTTCACATTTTGGCACGTGGAGGCCGCGTGAGTTCATGCTCGCTTTACTCTTAGGCCAACATGTTTGCTGCCTTTAGGACGTGCCAGGGAAGTTCTTTGTTTGATAAACGATGACAATGCTATATGTTTGGATGAAGAAGATGTTGACACATCGAATGTTCCTAACTAGTGATGTCCGTTGGATCTGGATCTGAAAGTATCCGGATTCAGATCTAGAAATATCCGGATCTCTGATATCGGATCCGAATTTCGGATCCTTTCACTAGATGCGTATTAGGACTTATTAGGGAGGACTGAGGCTATCATAATTGCAATAGTCGAGTCCATATAGATTGAAGGGATATGGCACAATTCTAACTAAAATGAAACTTAAAGGTTTGTTAAATTAAAGCTGATTTTATTTTATGATGATTTTGATTGTTGATTACATTAAACCGATTCACTGCTCAGTCATAGGGAATTAGGGAGTTTAGGGACTTTTGATTTTGAGACACGTTATAAGGTGGTTATATATAAAAAAAATTGCATATACAAAATTTTCTGATACAGGATCCGAATTCCGGATCTCGGACCTAGGTCCGAAAAAAAAAGATCCGGATGTCTGGATCTTATATTATCCGGATCTTGACATCCCTATTCCTAACATTATCCAAATCGAGAACGATGAAGCCGCTATGCCAGTCATAAATAATATAAAGGAATGGGTTCAAAGTTCATGGACACAAGATGATTACATTTTGATCGTTCATTTGAATGGTTATGTTTTGTAAATTTTCTAAAATCTTTGATTTATTATTGATTTTATGAAAAAAGATTTTAAATAGAAATATAAAAATAATTTTGAAAGTGCTGTTTTAACTTAATAATTTCTAAATTTAAAATTACAAAATATGTGACGTCACACCAGGGGAGGGGGGGGGGGCAAGGACAGGGGAGGGGTCCAAAAATCATGATATTCGTGTGACGTAATTTATGGATGGCCCCTTATTCTCCTGGTCCTGTCTTCGAGAAAGCTATTTCTACATAAATACAGTCTTTTAATATGAAGTGTTTTTCTCTCAAATCCCAAATAATACCATACAAAAAATTTATGTAATATACACTAATTCATAATGTGTAGGACAATGTCCCCAAAGACAAAAGCCCCAACTTACACTACATCGTATAATGGTGTTATTAAACCACAAAATTTCTGTTAAAATATTAGAAACACTTCACAGAAGACCAGTTTGAACAGAACACGCTCAAAGGCAATGGGGCACTGAATGCAGCTAAATTCTTACTTTAAAGTTAAAAAAGTACATGCATTTCAGTGACCTACATTTATATTTTTAAGGCATAATGCTAACTTCGGAATTTGTATGAGATTAGGGCACGTTAAGGCTTTCTAATTTCTTCTAGACTAATCTCTTCTTAGTTTGTGATGCCACAACAAGACATCATCTCATGGTACAGTCCTCAATAGTTCTTAAAGTATATTTTTCAACAATTTATGCATTATTTTTGCAGGATAAAATTGCGAATAATGATTGCATAAAGATTTTTAAACTTTGTACCTTATACAGTTGATCTGTATTATCCCTCAATAATTTATTAATGCTAATTTAAACGTGAATGCTTATTGAGGAATACTTCTTCTTGCGGACGAAGCGGTTTGTTTTGATAGTAAAGTGACCACAGGGAACCACCGCACACGAATACAAAACGCTCGACTTGTCAGCACGGAGGATAAAAAAAAGCACAAGGAGTAACGCGATGAATAGCTCGTCATGGCTAGCAACTAAACTGATGCAGTTAGTTAATAATTTAAATGAATGTACTCAGTAGTTTAATTAAAATGTTTCGGCTCTAAATCACTCACACCTCAATGATAAGTTCCTGTTGGTGTCCGCAGAGCGATGGTTCAAAAATCTATTGAATCCGGAACTTTATTGCAACGGGTAGGCCTACTGGGAAGGTTGAAAAACGAACATGTTCTCATGGTTAGGCCTCTGTCGGCATCAATTGCTTACGACGTGGTAATTTACTTCTGGTTCTGCATGGCTTTTATAAATAAATAGGCAGGAGATTTTCATTTGAAGTTTTGGTTAAAGTTCAGAGTGGCGTCCCCAACTTCACGAACGTTTCGCTCTGAACTTTAACCGAAGTTTTATATAAAAGTTTAATATAAATAATGAAGTTTACATAGTTTTAATAAAGTATACTGGAAGTACATCTTGTCACTTCCATCGTGAATGATGTCTTTTTCGGTTCTGTGTAATTCTATATACAACAATGTGTTCACGTGATTTACTCTCGTGAGCACTTACTCATTGTTAACATAAGTAAATGTAATTAATTATTATTTAGTTTTAAAACATTCATGAGATATAATTTAAAAATTACAATATATTAATTTACAATAAATATTATTATTTTCTTTCTCTTATCTTCTTTTTGTACGAAATAAATATAAACTTATAGAATATTATATAAAGTTACTAACAGTTCCACAATGATCACTTAAGCCGCACATTGTTGGCATTTATTGGATTCCGTTTCTTGCGTTTGTGCAGCGCCGAGAGGGAGCGTGGGTGGACCGAGGGGCGGCATGGCAGGGTCGAGGGGCAGTGTGGTGGGGCAAGGGCTGATTTTCTCTAGCGGCATCACTGCTACACGAAAAAGTATTTAAATATTTATTGTTTAGTAGGCTTTCCCAAGATGCACTAGAAAACTTGTTTTCTACAATCCGTTCAGTGAATCCTATACCAACACCAAAACAATTCAAAATTGCACTGAGATTAATCATTTTATCTCAGTTTTTTTCATCCTGGCAGGCATTCCAATTATGAGCTGGATGATTCAGAAAATTTAATGAGCTTTCTGGAACAGAGGAAAGTGAATTTGCTTCTGAGAATGTGGATAACAACACTGCTAATGAAGATTCCTCTGAAGATGCTGAAAATATGGAGCAATTTTGTTCAGAAGAACGCAACTCGCTGTTTTACTTTGGAGGAAGTATTGTTAATTCACTAAAAAGGAAGTACACGCTCTTTGACCTATGCAGATCTTCTTCAGTAGAAAGCGTTAGCGAAAACGAACATGCTAGGCTGATGGAAATAAAAAGTTATGCTAAGGAATATAATATTGACAAGGATCCTTTGAATTACGTATTTCAAGTCCTAGAAATTGCTGAAAAACAATTTCGAGCAAAAGAAGATGTTCTGAAATCCATCGTAAATGTGATCGATTTAACTGAATAGACAGTTAATGTTTTGATCAGAATAATTTTTCCTGAATGTTGTGATGTGAAAAAAAAAAATTAATTCGCTCTTTCCATACTTCTCATTTGTTCTTGTTCTTCCACAAGTATAATGAAAGTATTGGCTCCAAAAAACTTCTGGAATATGTGAAGTAAGAATGTTGGGATGCGAAATGCTGTATAAAATGTAAAATAAGTTTTGTTTTCACTTAGATATGAATAACTAAGTTTCATATTAAAATGTTAAATATTCATTTTATAAAGAAAAAATCCCTATTTTCATTTCAAAATAATGACATGAATAAATTGTAAACTGTAGCAATAAAGTTTACTTCAGCGTAATTCAGTATTGAATAATTTATTTATTAACCTTTTCTATTAATTTTTGAAATTGACTCAGTCCTAAGAAGTAAAAGCTTAGTCACAATAACCTAAAATTAGTCGATGAATTACATTTTCCTCTTAAATGCCGGCAAAAAAAAATGTAACTGTGGGCTTAGGCAAAGCAAGGTGAATAGGTCCAAAATGGCCACCAAAGCTAGAGATGCTCAACTTGTCGTTACTTTCCCTATCCAGAGCTTTAAGAAAATCAGGATGGACCTGCCCTCTAGTGACAGAAAATGTAAACAGAAAGAAATAAACTTCAAAGGAAGAAGATTCACTTGGTTAATTAAATCAATAAATTGTTTGCTCTCCAAAAGTTAATCAAAGCAAAATCACCAATAAAAATTATTCGTATGCTAATAAAAACCTTATTTATAAAAAAAAATTATAAAATAAATTGTATTTATTTAAAATACGAAAAATTCACTGAAGAGTAAAATAAAGGATGAATGCCATCCAGTGACAGAAAACGTAACCAAAAAAAGACATTTAATTGTCGCTTCATAAAAAAGTGGCTAATTAAATATTCATGCATAATTACAAGTAATTAATACGAACATCACTAATTGACCTCATTAAACCTATAATTGCATTGATTGATTGATAATATTATCGAAAAATCATATTTTTCATAAATATTTATCAATATCTCATTGTTACCGTAAATCTTCTACTATAATGCGACTCCACTTTTTCGGCCCAAAAAAATCGGCAAAAATCCTATCCTCTTGTATAATGCGACCCCCATTTTTGACTCCTCTCGAGAAATAAAATGTGCAAACTTATACAGAAAAGAAATATTTATTTTTAAATAGTCTGGATATTTAATATTCAAAAATCTTCAAAATCTGATTCATTTGTGTCTTCGAACAGGTCTTTCCAATCTTCCTCAGTTAATTTGACATCTGTATCCGTATATTACTTTTACGCTACGGTAAATTACCTGTGGAAAGCGTGATATGGGGGCTCACGTTCGAGCATTGAAACAGTGGTTGCGGACGAATGATAAGACGACATCCATCAGTAACAGAATCCGGATGAACAGTCATCATCTTGAAGTTCGCAAGGAACGACAAACAATGGGAAACGATGACACACATAACAAGACGTCACAACAATTATGATCGCCATGCGCGACAACAACATTATTTGTTAATTGCCGACACAACAGTTTCAGTCACTTGTACGCAATTTTCTTTTCCGAGATTAAGACTATTTTTGATATGCATGATTTAAGAACGGCTATCTTGAATGAATGACTGACCTTAATGTCAGCTCCTGAAGTTTGCTTTGACAGGGATTTAAGGCATTGTAATTTTTGTCAATAATACTAATTCATTAGATATGTACAGTGTAAAAGTGACTTATCAAAAATTACTGGACCAATCCCTGTATGGAATAATCAGAGTCGGGTGTAGTGATTTGTTTGTTTACTTTTATTCAATCTTCTATTATAACAAGTATTAAATAGGTGCGATGTCTTGCATTTGTTGGTCTACACATGATAATTCCAACGTACGGGTCCAAAAAGTATTCCATACATGGATTTTCTCCCCCGTTTTACGAGTTTTCTGCTTTTGTTTTCTTTATGTAAAGAGTGGATGTCTATTAAAATGATGATACTCTTATACTTTTTAATTGTTTTTTCCCCTCTGTTTTTCATGTTTCAGAATTTAGTTTACGTAACTTCTCAGCGCTTACACTAGGGGATGCGATGGGAATACTTTTATTCAGTCAGGCACTGTGGCTTTCCTTTATGACTTTAGCACCTTTTTTTCTAAAGTTATTTCACTTTTTTTGGAATTTTCTTTATACTCTGCACGTGGGTATCTAATGTGTCCATGAATCTCTGAATATGAACCTTGGCTCATAATTTTTTTTATAATCAATATATTATTGGATATAGGTGTTATCTATTTAAGTTTCAGTTGGGAATTTTATTGTCACTCTGTGAGGTTCCCTAGTCAGAGTTTATAATGAACTAATGAAATATCTCATCCTACATTTAGATTACCGTATTTACCCGAATACATGCGAGTTTATTTTGTTTTGAAATTTGATCGGAAAAAAAGTGATCTCGGTTTAAATATGGTGCAATAGAAAAACAAAATTTTTGATCCGTGCGATTATATAATAATAATAAATGTGATTTCTCCAATTCAGAGGTTCACATTTTGGTGAGCAAGGAATAAATAATGTAGTATTATTTTATTGCCTTCTGTATAGCTAGTAATGGACAAAATATATCCATACTGAAGTGGGATTTGAACCCACATCCGAATATCATGAGACCAATGAAACCTGTGCCCCCACTCTTTCAGCTGCTTAGCCAACATAATGATTGGAATACCAATAAAAATTAAGATTAGGCAGTTGCCATAATAATGGGAATTAAACAGTCAATAATTAAAATTATTATTAACATTTACTGGAATAGAGCATTTGAATTTACGGGGGTAAGTGAATAATTATCCGCACACGTTTTAATGTTCTGTAGATTGGTGGTACTTCTTAATATAAGCACGTTTAAACAGATAACATCTTTGTCTCTGCTTTGGAAAGATTCAGCATCGCCATGCAGTTAGTTTTGCACTGTGACATAGTACAATGGCTGTGCCACTCTCTATTAGCACCAAGAATGAACAGCGTGCTGTGATCTGTCTTTTTGTGGTCTGAAGGTGACCACAAGCGGAAATCCATTGAAGACTTTCAGCACAATAGAGGGCAGTGCTTTATGACTAGGAATGTATACGAATGGATGGAGAAATTCAACATGATTGGACAATTGAAGAAAGTGGTGCATGAGTGGCTGCTTAGCCAAAGACCTTTTTTTCCTTGCAAGCATCCAGAATTGGACAGTTGGAACATGTGTATTGAAATCATGGGGACTATATAGAAGAATGATATAAGGGTGTTAATTTCATTAAAATAAATTACAAAAATTGTGTGTAGATAAGTATTGACTTTCCCTTGTATTACATTTTAACTTTGATTAATTTATGTCATTTTAAATATTGCAGGGATTATAAGGATTTGCCAATGGAAGGTGTAATTGTTAACTGTCTTGGATTGAGTCTGCTGTTACTTGCACTTTGCGTTGTGTATTTGCTTGTGAATTCCAGTTTTAAAAGGCAAGCTCGACCGGAAGATGAATTGCTATTGGTTAATACATCACGCCAAAATTAAATCTGGTCCTAAATTGAACTGAAGTAATGAAATAAATAGGCATGTTTCTTTTATGATTATTTTCTGTTCATTCTTTTTTGCTTCACCTTTTGTAACTTATAAAAAATTATATTAATGTATTTATCTATTACATCCTGATTATTTTGAATCTTGAAAATAAGAAGTATATTTGGAAAAAGAAATTTATTAAGCCATTTATGCCCATCAATTTTTTCAGCATTACAAAATAAAGCATAATAAAAGCCATTTAATGTTTGACTGTAAAAAAAACATTTTTAAAAATGCCATATACTTTGCTACATTTTCTCTTAATTCCTAAAAATATTATTTAAAAAATACACGTTTTGTAATATTTTGCACATTTTAATGTATGCAACCAAATGTTTTTCGCAAAATAATTATTGATCCGTTTTGTGCAATAAGTATGTCTTTTCTTTTGCTAACACATTTCAATTTACACCATCATCACATCGAGATTCTACAAAGAATAAGCAGATTATATATATTTTTGGGAAGGAGCAATTAGATAGCCTCGGTTCGAGGCCTGTGTTTCTGAATGGACAGCAGTGGCGTTGGCAGTGAGATGGGGAACGGGATAGGGCATAGTTAGTGGTTGTGAACTTAAGATTATTACGTTTGGAGTTAGTAATATTGATGATATTTAATAACTAAACATTTATTAAAGTTTTGAGTTTGGGGTAAAATTTAAAAGGGATGGAGCTGTTGCTCACGTAACACTGTCCACACCGTGAAATGGCTCGTACCATGGTGGTGAGCAATGTCTCTAGTACTTGTTGCTGGATTAGCCCGCACCTCATTCAGAATGTCTTCACTACATTGACAGTGAGCCAGCAGTGGCATAGAGCTATGTATATAGGTGTGCCATATTCTTAAAATAAAGTTTAAAACAGATTAAATTTAGAACCCTATTTCTCCTCTGTTAGGGAGGGGGAGATTGACGGCTGTCGTTTAATGGAAGTGATTCTGTTATAAGTGTGGGAGAAGAGGGTTGGAGGGAATGGTCACTTGAGTTGGAAAGTAAACAATCATTGTGACCCATTGAGTTTCTAGTGAGATGGGATAGTTGGAAGAAATTAATGTAACTAGCTAAACCCATCTAAAGGAAAGATAAAAGCATATGGACTGCATCTTATAAGACATATATTAGTATTATGTGAATTTAAAAATTATCTTGGGAATATGATAATGCAGATGGGATAGACGATAAGTATTGTAAAAGTTGGTTACATCTGGGAGTGAGACGGGTGAGTGGGTGGGGGTTAATGAGAGAGCATTGGTTTATATTAATATTGTTAATTCGTTCATCTTAATGGTTAACGTGAAAAGGTAGTAATAAGTTGAGATTTAAAGAGCCATAGTGCATAAATAATTTTACTCCTTTGCCTTTATTTACACTTTTCATGAAAATGAATGGTATTATGGTGATTTTTGGCAATTCCTTGATTTGCATGTTGAACATTCAAATGCGTTTTTGAACTGTATAGGGAGGTAACTAATAAGTTCAACATGTGATTGTTGGTGATCCGTTCATCGGATTTTGGAAATTTTTTTTGTTTTGTTCGGAACTCCATGCTGAACATTGTATGCCTCCATATGCATATCTTTAGGGATCGAACATAGTATGGGAAATAGTTTGGTGTTTTGTTGATTGATCCAACCATTTAGGAGATAGAGGCCTTGAAAATAGAACTTTTAAAGTTTTGAACCCAATTTTATCAATGAGGATAAAGAGATAGAGAGTGGGTTTTGCAGACATTCCTATTCTATTTTTGATGATCTTTAAGAACACGAAGTCATAATTTCAGAAATTCAAAATTTTTAGAGCACAAGCAAAATCTTGGGGGAAACAGTCCTATGGAGGCAGAATCTGTGCGTGTGTATTGAAAAATGTTGGATTTTTAAAATTCTGACTTCAGATTTTTAAACACCATTAAAAAGTATAATAGGAATGTTTGTAAGACCCACTCTCTATCTCTTTGTCTTCATCGATAAAATTGGGTTTAAAACTTTAAAAGTTCCACATGTTCAGGACCTCTGTTGGATCAATTGAAAAAACACCAAGAATAAAACATTTCTCGAATGCTGTATACAATATGAATGTTTAAGATTTCACACTACCCCCTGCCACCCCCTTCAAAAGGGGGGAGACTAATTTTTTGGCTAATGAAGTTGTTCCGCGAAGTAATTCACTTTTGATTTTGGACATTTTTTCATACAATGCTTTGTTTTTGAGATATTTCCATGTCTACACTTATTGAACACACATGCATACAATAACAAGAATCCACCATTATGGAGAAGTTTGGTGAACCCCTGAAAGATTTTGCAAACCTCAGTTTGAGAATCGTTGGGCTAGAGGGTGACTGTTAACGTTATTATGATAGCAGCTTCTGCTTTCTACGATCAGTACTTTATTCAGGAGACATTTAGAATATGAATGCATTTTTGGTAGCAATTTTAAATGTACCCTTAATGTACTCACATACTTGGCTTTAATAATAAGCAGTTGTTTTCTTGTTGGATTTAAGCAGTTTTGAAGTTAATATGTATAATTGGGGAAGGAAAAGTATAATTTTTATTCCATAGAGCTTATCAAGATTGTAATTGCAATATATTGAATTATTTTCGCAAAATAATGATTGGATAACACCAGCTGATATTCCTGTTATCAGCATATATTCAGTTAGGAAAATAGCAGCTGCACATCCTAAATTCTTTAATAGTACCGATAAATGTTTTCAGTAAATTGTTATAATTAAGGGAATTTAATAATTACATTATGGTCTATATTGCTAGCTGACAAGTAATGAAAAAAGGTTCAGGAATACAATAGGAAGAGTCTTTTAATATGCGTTCAACAACGTTTCGAGATTCATCTCTTCCTCAGGAACTTTCATCGACTACAAATGAGATGAAGTTTATAAAAGTTCCTGAGGATGAGATGAATATCGAAACGTCATCGAATGCATATTAAAATACCCTACCTATTGTTATTCCTGAATCTTTTTTCATTACTTAAGAGAATTTGTTTTTTCTAAAATATTTCATTTTTATTCATTTATTGAATTGGTAAATATAAAACTTAACAAAGACAGAGAATTTGCAGAAGATTTAATTTTTATAGTCAAGAAGATACCAAGAAATCTCCCTCAATAGTTTGACTAAGCTAAAAAAGATAATGCAGATTAAACAAGCGAAGAAACTCTGGATACAACTATCAACAAACGACGTCACGAAACCACAAATCCACAAAAGATAATTTGCACTCACTGATGAAGGGAGTGTAGCCCCCGAAATGTACAGCCGGGTACATAAAAGTTTTTACCTAGGTCAGAATTGTTCGGCTTTCTTACAATACTTCAATCCAATGAGATTACTTTTTTCAGGTGTCTAGTCGAACACGCTTACTATTGAACGATTCCATTAAATTTTTGCTTAGCATTGGGGGTAGGCAAGTTTTAAGTCACGTGTTCAACTATGTTGACAAAAAGATTATTTTGGCTGTTCTGATGAGAATTTTTGTTTTATTAATAATAAACTAATCTACTTGAATAATAATGTAACATAAATGGTGCACAGTATTGATATAATTATATGCGTGATCAAGAGATAAGCTGAAGCAGCTTGTTATGGTGTGATGTGGAAAGATTTACAGGTGTAAGTGGAAGCTATTTTCTTTTGACTGCTCGAAAGGTTACAAGTCTCATTTTTTGTGTGTATATAAAGTAATCAACGACAATTATGCCAAAACCATCCGAAATTTGTTTTTTTAATTTATTATATAACTAGATGGATCCCATCAAAATTTGACGGAGAACAACCCATCTTATTATTAATCCCCATCTCTTTAATTAAAAATTACTAAAATAAAAAATTGTCAGAGCAACAAATAGAATAATCATTATGCACAAACAAATAGAACAATCAGAGCTTAAATATCTCATTATGCACGAAGAATAAGAAATGAGTTAATATATAAAATCAAAATAGCTTTAAACAAAAATTCTCTGAAAGTATTAAACTGAGATATAAAATGTCAGCAGATAAAATGATCAGCTTTTGAAGCTCTTTCTAACGATATAACATTTAACATAACATTTTCAGAGTTTTTCAGTAGTCACAAGGAAACGTCATAAAATGATCAAGGCAGGATTTTCTTTCTGGATGGATGGATGGATTTTCAGTCTGCATCTCCTCTTTTATCCAGGA
Source organism: Rhysida immarginata (assembly GCA_023313115.1). Classification (NCBI taxonomy): domain Eukaryota; kingdom Metazoa; phylum Arthropoda; class Chilopoda; order Scolopendromorpha; family Scolopendridae; genus Rhysida; species Rhysida immarginata. The sequence continues at coordinate 2,135,858 of JAHWFO010092009.1, forward strand.
GACTAGCTGTTTGGGATGAAAGGGTGATGGTGAAATAGACAAACTCAAACATCCGTGCCCTCAGCAGGATTTTCTATCTGCAAATCTTCAGTTTATTTAATTCAAAACAGTGATTGAATATTGTCTCATTACAACAGTCCTTGGCTTCTGATGGATTGTCGTAACTTTCTTTGTTGGCTTCAGATGTGCATGCGCAGAAGTGCCAATTTTGCTCTTACAAAAAATGCTTTGCGTTTTAATATATAGGATTATTATATTTTAATAGGAGAGAATATTAAATGATTTGAACAAAAGAGGATTTTTATAAAAGTAAAGGTGATATGAAAAGCATAGAATAAAGCATGACATGACAATTAACATGAAAAGTTTTTTAAACCCTCATATAAACAGATCAGATTACACACTTGGATAAAAATATTTTAATCTGTTTATGGTGTTCTTTACATAAACTGTTTAAAACTAAAATGAAATCAAAAATGCGATAATGAACAAAAAAATTGTCTATCCATATTGGATTCGAACTCTGCCATTCGAGGCAGTAGGTACAGACTTTAACGATACTGCTGTCAGGAGGGAGCACGCGACGAGCACATCCCAAGGGTATACGTGCTACCCTATTTCCATTCAGAAGCGACAGGTCCATTCTAATCTGCCTTGACTCTCAGTACAAGTACCTGATTTTGTAACCGATCAACATCCAGAAAGCTGAGCCCCTACGAAGCAGGTAAAAACCTTTTTGCACCTGACTGTACATCTGAGGCATTAATTATCTTTTGTGAGTTTGTGGTTTTGTGATGTCGTTTGATGAGTGATCTTGCAGTGTTTTCCCCACAAGAAAATACCTCTTTTATGTAAAATTTTTCTTAAAAGATGGAAGATTTCTTATATAGTATTGTATTTATTTTAGTAAAAGAAAATATAAGAATAAATACACATATGATGGTTTGTATGTTAATCAACAGCCATCTTTTAGATTTCATCTAACATTGTTTTGGTTTTGTTGAAATTAACTCTTTATATTATCTGCATATTACTCATACTTGCCAGGTTCTTTATCCAGGAGATTTCGAATAATCTTATGAGAAATACACTATCTACCCAAAAGTAATTGGACACTTTCGATTTTAGACATTTTGTCGAATATCTAGAAAAATACTTGACGAATTATCTCGAAACTTTAGGTGTGTAAAGCACATGTTACACCTCATATATTTCAGCAAAAGTTCTTTCCCGAAGACAAATGGAGGTCTAGCAACAAAGTGAACCAAAACAATTATGTTTGGGATCACCCTGTAAAAAATAATGCTTGAAATGCATTGTACCTGTAGCATATGCTTATGGGGCTTATTTTACTTATCTGTGTTCATTTGTTAGAGAATAACACGTATATTCATAGAGATGCAAAGGCTTCTTTAAAAAGTCAAAATATTTTTGTAAGTTTGTTGTTTATAACACGCAGGATTTTCAACCTAATTCAATGCCATTTTCAGGAAACTTGACAAACTATGCAGAGACAACATCCTGCAATCAGAATATGAAAATATTAAATATTTGATGGAATATGAGCATTTTCACTAAATAATATTTAACTGCACATGCGCAAGTGTTGCTGAGTTATCTTCTGCATAATTTATTAGCCAAATGATAGAGCTACTCTTAAAAAAAGCCCAAGCAAATCTCGTGAAAATTAAGAAAGATTTCGTCAATAGAATGAGTTGAATTTCAGTTGCTCTCAAAAATAAACAAAACGATAAGGGGCTTTCTCCAGATTTTTATTTTGGTTCAGACATCAATATCAACTTCTTCTGACGCTGATACGAAGTCAATATTTTTCATGTCGGTGTGAGGAGAAGAAGTTGAAACTTGTGTCCAATCCAAAAATAAAAATTTGGAGAGAACCCCTTATCGTTTTGTTTATTTTTGAGAGCAACTGAATTTCAACTCATTCTATCGACGATATCTTTCTGAGTTTTCAAGATATTTGCTTGAGCTTTTTATAAGATTAGTTCTATACATTTGCTAATAAACCATGCAAAAGACATTTTGTTAACGCTTGCGCATGTACAGTTAAACATTATTTAGTAAAAATGCCCATATTTCATCAAATATTTAATATTTTTATATTCTGCTTGCAGGGTGTTGTCTGTACTGTAGTTTCTCAAGTTTCCTGAAAATGGCATTGCATTGGGTAGAAAACCCTGAATGTTATAAACAAAAAACTTGATAAAGCATTTTGATTTTTTTTTAAAAGAAACCTTAATATCTCCAAGACTATATGTGCTATTCTCATATAAATGAACACAGGTTTCATACGATTTTAAACACAGACTGCGTGACAGAATCTTAGTTAAACCAAATGGGGTACAAGGCACAGTTTCATACGATTTTAAACACACACTGCGTGATAGATTCTTTTTTGATCATAACAGGGTGTGAGGGGCAGTTTCGTATGATAATAAGTAAAAGAACCCTCTTAAGCATGTGCTGCAACTACAATGCATTTCAAGCATTGTTTTTTACAGGGTGATCCCTGTTTTTCTTCATTTCGTTACTGGTCCCCTATTTGTGTTCGGTACAAAACCATCGATGAAATAGATAATGTGTAACATGCTCTTTACTTCCCTGAAGTTTCAGGATAATTTGTCAAGTCTAAAATTGAAAGTGTCTGAGTACTTTTGGGTAGAAAGTGTATATATCTAATGATATCTTGTTCCGTAAATTATGATTAATGTCACCGATAATATTTCGTATAGAGAATAATTATCTTTAATATTTCAAAAATTATTTACATTATATGTATAAGGAATTTTTTGACTATATATCTAGTAAACATTTTCTAATGCCTGTTTTTTTTTAAATTTTTTTTGATCTGGTTACCCAAGAGCTCAGCATTGATTAAAATAAGTTAATTATGTATACAGATCTAAAAGTTTCTTATAGCAATTTTTTTTAAACATTCACCATTTTTTGTTTCTTATTCTATGAAGATTCTGAAGGATTCGCTCCCTTATTATCCAAAGCCCAGTATGTTTAAAGGGCTAAGAAAGGCCCCATTAAAGATGACAAAGTACTGATGTTTGGGAAAAGATTATTTTAACAATTTTTTTACAACTCATGAAACAACACGTTTAGTTTTTTTTTTTATGCAGATGACAAAAAAATTTTGTTCATTACGGTTACATCACCTAGACATCTGTGTTTAAAATACAAGTAAATAAATGGCTCATTTATTACTTTTGATTACACTCTTTTAGGCATACTTTATTAAAGCTAAATTAGAAAAAAACAGGTTTTTCTATTATAAAATTTATCGAAGAAAGTTTTTTTTATATATCTAATTCACAAAAGGCATAAATGGATTAATATAAATCTATTCTTTCTATTGCTGTTTATATCAGTATTAATTAATTATTTTAATAATAATGCTTTTTGCTATGTGAAAACGTGAACTTAAAAATATAATGTTTCCGTCACGAGAGTTATCAAAAAGCATTACCTCCTATATCTTCAAAATTATATTTCTCTACAAATTATTTTTTTTTCTCTATATATTTAAGTCTCAAAGACTTTAAAAATCCTGTTTCCTTCTTGTATGTATGTGTAGTTTTTATGTAAATAATTCAGAATAATAAGAAATCTCCAAAAATACGTTTAAATAATGACATTGGTATTACAGTGATAGCACATATTTTGAAATAAGTTTCTAAATATTTCATAATCCCAAATGAAAGTTTAACAATGCAAATGAGTTGCTGTGATGAAAACAAAAAAAAAAAAAAAATGTAAATTTCTTTGCACACTTTTAATAGTGTTTTCTCTATCTATCTCAGTTTATATTTTTTGATATTTACTTCTGTACTTTTGATTTAATGAAAGCTAGAATGGATATAATGATAAAATAAGATACTTGAATGTTGAAAGTATTTTTATAATTATAATGTTTTCCAGTTATTTCCATCATTAGAATTTTTTTTTAATGTGAACACAAATATTTAATTCAGTATACAATCTTGAAAGATTTTTTTCATATTAACATGCAACTTTTAATAATTAAATTTAGGTAATAAACTTTACTTGAAGCGATTTTTATAAGAAGGATATAGACTGAGTAATTCCTGTATAATTCTTTCGTGTATTTTTATTCTCATTTTTAAATTAAATGGCAAAAATTTGGTTTTATACCACTTAGTATTTAAATTTGTATCTTAGTATTAAGTTTATGTTGTTTTAATTTTTTTATCATAGTTATGTCTTTTGTTAACATTAAAAAGAAATGTCATGGCATGATATTTAGGCTGGTACACCAATATTTCAAGAATTTGATAATAATATTTTTATATTTTGATTTACATTATTAATTTTTGTTTGAAATTTTTAATAATTATTTTTTTAACTAAGAATTTTACATAAGTTGTTTGGTTTTCTGTTTTTATCTCTTATTTCTCTTTTAATACTTAGTATTACTAAACAAAGTGATATTTCCATGTATTTGCATGCAGCTGATCGGGAACAAACAATTTTTTTTTCTGTAAATGTTTTGACAGTGGTGATTAATTTTTTTATGTAATTAAAATTTTAACTTTTTGAAATACGTAATTAATAAATGTGTGAATTTCTTTGAGTGTTCCTCTATTGTAAACTATTAAAATGTAAATCTGTTGTGTATTTAAAATTGACTTTTTGTTTTAGTTTGCCATATTTGAGTCCTAACAGTAAACCATTAAAAAATAATGTAATTTGAACATAATTGCCTAACACGATCAATAAAAAAGGAAGAATTTCTTAAAAGTTAATAATATAAAGTTTAGTTTAACTTTTTTTTTTAGCAAGTTAGCTTTTAAGTTAGCATATAACTTTTTTTAAATAGAAAGTTATTTCTGATCTTTTTTTTTAAAAAAAAATAATTCAAAATTTCTTATCAGGTTTTGGGATATCATGTTTATTTTTTACTTCCAGAATTTTTAATAGTATTTACAGCAATTCTAAATATAACATCTGTTAAAAAAAGTTTGTTTATAAATTTTACAAAATGGGATGAAAATATAAGTGATATCAAACTCTCTTCAAATTTTACTGTTAAATACCAGTAAAAAACCTGATTAAAGACTTAATAAAAACTGCTAGAATGATTTCAAAAAAGTTCTCTCGTCTAAACTAACGAGACTTAAATTTGGCTCTCATATACAGGGTATCATAAATTAAAAATTAACATTTCATTGTTCATTACAACAAAAACTATTCATCCGAAAATTGTTTACCAAATCGGTGAGTCCTCTACTGAAGCTTTGTAAAATATCGTTCTTTGAAGCAGTTACGAAAAGGTTTATTCACTGGCAACGAACAAAGAAGAATGATCGTGAAATTTGAAGAAACAGGATCCTTGGTTGTTCAGCAAAGAAGGTGTGTTGATCTTCAGCTGGTGGATGATATAGGCGAGACAGGGTGTGAAATTTCATGGACAGAACTAGTAATCGGTATATTGCAGGAGTTGTAGACCAACCTCGTGCAACTGTCTACAGGATTCTTCAAAAAATTTTACGTTACGATTGTGTAGTTAATTGCTATGTTCTCTAGAAAACTATAGTAGGCTCTCTATATTGGTTTTTGGAACCAATTTTTTTTTGCTCGTGAAAAAATTTCCATGTAATTAAGGCATTCTCAAAATTTCATGATTTTCTGATGAATAGTTTTAGCTGTAGCAAGCTACAAAATTTTAACTTTAATTTGAGACATCCTGTACATAAGATGACTTCATCTGTCTACACTCCATATCTTTAGATAAAGATCTTCCATGTGTTTAAAAAAAGAAATTTTTGTGAAATTTATTATACAAAATTTAAGTGTAATTTGTCATCTTTTTTTCTGAATTACATCTCTCAAATTAAATTGCAGTTGATATTAAAACATCTACATTGACAGTAGACAAGGGAACTTTTCTATTGCTAAATTGGTTTGATTTTAATTTTTTTACATATCATTTATTTTTTAATACTAGGTTTGATATTGAGTATAATTTCGACTTATTTTGAATAAATTATAGTAATTTTTAAACTTTTAATGTTTGTTGGAATTTATGAAAGAGTCTCATATTTCTTTTTTATAATTTTTCTTGCATTATATATGCAAATTCTGTTTCCCTTGTGATTTCTAGTCATGTAATATTAGCATTGATTTCAATACAGATATTATTAAATCACAAAATTGTTGGTTTTATTTTATTATATCACTTACGCTGTGAGATAGGTCAGATGCATTGTATGAAAACCTATTAGGCAAATAATCAGCTCCAGTTCAAGCAATAATACATTTTTTTCAAAGGAAAACAAATGAACACAAGCAATTCAATTGAATATTAATGTTATAAACGTCTGTGGACTGATAGACTTTACCATTTGAGTAAATGAAACATGTTTACTGAATGAGAATATTGATTGGCAAGGCAGTAATCTGTATCGCGTGCCAAATAAATAATGAGACTGATTTTTTTTTTTTTAGGAAGATGCAAAGCAGGAAAATTCAAACAATTGTATATAGCAATTTGTTGGCAACGAGAAATTCAAATAAAAAGTGAATTAATTTATTGTATAATGGACTGGACACTGAATATGCAATGTAATTAATGTATAATATACGGTAAATTTGTGTGAATATCATCAGCACAGAAAGCAACTTTGAGAAATATTCATCACGTAATCCCAGTTTCAAAGTGATTGGGCTACCAGTTTTTCTGATACTAGAATAGCAACAAACCTTTTTGTAGGGGTGTTGTCAAAAACTTCCAAATGGAGCAGCATGTCCTGATTAGATTTTACGTTAAGTTGGGTCAAACTGTGAGAGAAGCCAGGGTCGTACCCGGGGGGGAGGGGCTGTAGCCCCCACCCCCCAGGAATTGGCCACCATGTCAACTAAATCTGTTACATAGGGGGACCCCCCTCCACAAGCTGGATTTGCCCAACCCCTCCCCCCCCTGAAAAAAATTTCTGGGTACGGCCCTGAGAGAAGCTTCAGAAGAGCGCAACCACCTCACCCAAGCAGATAAAGAAAATGGTCAGTGTGTTTTTCGACAGCGGTGGTGTCATTCAAAAGAATTCGTTTCTGAGGGTGATATTGTGGACACTGTTTAATTGATGTGGAATATCTCTACAATTGCATGTGACGAGTGAGACGCCAGTTGTTTCAGAACAAGAATTGGGTGCTGCTGCATGACAAAGCACCTTCGCACTGCGCACTCATTGTGCAACCGTTTCTTGCCCAGAAACAGATTCTACTTTGGATCATCCTCTATACTCATTAGCGGACATGTTTCTATTTCCAACTTCAATAGTGCACTGAAAGGACAACTTGACGACGCCCCACCATCCAAATAGCAGTGAAGAGTCTGCTGCACAGGATTCCCTCTGAACACTGTAAACAGTGTTTCCAGGTTGTAACTGGTCGTTGTGGGTGTTGTATTCAGTGAATTCGGGTTGTTTTGAAAATATGTAACAATTTTCTGTAAGTACTATTTGTCTCATTCGTTTTCTTTCAGTAATGTCACTCTCGTTATTAAATTGGCACATGTATACTCTGCCTATATTGGTAGAGAAACCCACGAGCCGAGGGTTCCAGGTACAGTGCCAATGGAATGCGGAGGGGGTGTCTTTCCAAAACATCAAAGGCACTGCCCTGCACATTCCATTCGCTCTGGGCCACCGCCCTCCACCTTCCATTTGTGCTGAAACTCAGTGGAGCTGCTCACGTGATTGCTGTCGCTCTGGTTTTCTGGCTCACATGATAGCTGATGTAACAAGTGTACTCTTAGAACAATGGGACTGTTATTGTTTTAATTACCTTTGATCAGTGTGGTGTATTTAATTAATTTATTAATTACTTGATTTTGGTGTCTCCTACCAGGATAGGGCTGTGTGTGTCAAGTTTTGATCAGGATTCCATCTTGGATGTGGTCACTCGCCTGGCTGATTCCATCCTTGGATGTGGTCACTCGCCTGGCTGATTCCATCCTTGGATGTGGTCACTCGCCTGGCTGATTCCATCCTTGGATGTGGCCACTCGCCTGGCTGATTCCATCCTTGGATGTGGCCACTCGCCTGGCTGATTCCATCCTTGGATGTGGTCACTCGCCTGGTTGATTCCATCCTTAGATGTGATCACTCGCCTGGCTGATGCCATCTTGTTGTTTAATCACGTGATTGCTGTCGTATACAGTGTATCCTGGGGCTATAAATTAATTAAATTTTGATTCAGGTGTGGCTTAAGTGAATTTTCTTCACTAAGAGTTCTACTGGGTGACCTCTTATACTATATAACCAGGGGATGGTTAGCATACTGGCGCCTCAAGGTGTTTTTGCCTAATTACTAATTATCTTACATTTCTAGAGCAACAAAATTTTTTTCCAAAGCTATTTACGCTCTCTTCTAATTACCTGTTTCTGATTCCAGGTGTATTGTTTCAATTTTAATTATCAGATAATTGGTGCATTGTTTCAATTGACAGCTGAGAACTATGATCCATGAATTAGATGGCTGACAACTGACCTCGGAAACTATACAAATATAGTTCTACACTGCAAAAGGTTTTTATTTAAACATAGGCTATGGATGAAGCATTTTCTAATCCTAAAAACCGAGCAATTCAGGAGGAGTGCGTGGTTTAGCTCTACAAACAAATCATTCTGAAAAAGATACTAGTGAACGGTTAAGAGGTGTACCGGCTTACAGACTGCAAAACTGTTCGACATCATTATTCACGCAACCGTATGCAGATTTTTTCTCAATTTGAGCAATTTCAAGTAGATCTGTGGACCTTACAGCATGTTGGGTATTCATTTCTATTTACGTACATTGATGTTTTCTTTCGATTTGCATGAGTTGTTCCACTAAAAACGAAGTCGGAGCCAGAACTTCAGAAAGCATTTCAAAAAATTTTCACTGATGGTCAGGTTCTTCTAAAAGTGAACACTGATAAAGAGGAGGAGTTTTTAATTAAACATGTTCAAGACTTTTAAAGAACTCAACATTCATTTCTTTCCAACTGAATCCGATGTGAAAGGTGCTAGAGCCTAACGATTTAACTGCACCTTAAAAACACCAATGTTTAAGTCTTTTACATTTTCCAACAAACGTAGGTACATCGATATCTTACCTGATCTCATGATAAGGTTGAACAACCATGTTCACAATTCACTGGGCACTACGCCATCTGAGGTTAATGATAAAAATGCCTCAGCTCTGTAGTTGAAACTGCGGAGGTATTATGCAGCAGCTTCACAGACAACCCCGAGGCTACAAATCGGAAATGACATGCGTATTTCAAAAACAAAAATTGATGAGGGTTGTCTACTTAATTGTACCAAGGAAGTGTTTAAAGTTTCAAAAATCCTTTTTTGAAACCCGTTGTATATAAAATAAAAGATTACAATATTCTACGAACAGGATTTCCAAAAGATGAAAATGCCTGAAGTGTTTAGCATTGAGAGAATTATTCGATGGTGCACAAGATGGGGTGTTCCTGAAGTTTTGTGTGAAACGGCAGGGTTGCCCAGACTGCATGAACATTTGGGTTCTAGAGGCAGATTGTTTAACAAGGTGTGCTCTGTGTCAATTGTGTTCCTGATGTATGAAAACACGGATTTCTACATTACTTTACCCTCGAATACTGCTACAGATGGGAAAAAAAAAACATCCCAACGCAACGACTCATTTTATTAAGCGACTGCCACGTACACTATGTTTCTAAGGACGTTGGGAGATTGCATTAATGAAAACGCATTTCCCAGCATTTTCAAGAACATTACAGTTGTAAACAGTATTTTTAAAATTGCATTTAAGATTGATCAAATCGAGGAACAACTTTGAATTCAACATTATACCCCATGATAGAAAACCAATGCTCTCATCTTTCATACTTGAAGTCGAACTGGTTTTACAAGCATATTTGAAAGATGTCTTTTACCACAATACTTCTTCGGAGCAATACATTGCAATGAGTTTACCCTCAATTGATATATTTGTTAGCTAATTAATATACAGGGTGTAAATTTTAAGTTGACAAAGCAGAATAACTCGAAAAATAAGCTTCACACGAAAAAATGCGTAGAATCCAAAGTTGATTATTTTCGAGGGGGCATCTGCTGGTGCTAAAATTAGCCCACCCCCCCCGGCCCCTGGGGGTGGGGCGGGGGGCAACTTTAAAATTTCAAATGGGAACCCCTATTTTTTATTGCAGATTCAGGTCCTACATAAAAAACTACGTACATTTTGTCTGAAACATTTTTTTTATTTTTGGTAGATGGCGCTGTAATTCAAGAAAATCCATTTTCTCATTTTTGCGTGGAAATAACTAATTTATTATTCATTTCGATTCCTACATTGTTTTAACTACAATGTAATTTGAAGACATTTCGTCAACAAACAAATAACGTAAACATTGGCATTTTTTTCAGAATGTTTACATTTTAAATTCTGATCTTTAGAAGAAAAGATTGTAATTTTTCAACTGTTTTTGTGAGTGTACAACGCCGTATTGCTTTTGAATTTACATTATGAATTATCTTTCTGTGGAAGAAAAAATTGAGATGGTGTACATTTATGGAGAAAGTGGGAGAAATTTTGATAATGCAGTCGCGCTTTATGCTCAGCGTTTTCCTGGCCAAACGCGATCACGGTCTTCTTTTGTTCGAGTTATTAAACAATTTACTGCGGAAGGTAGTGTGAACCAGAAAAAAAGAACCCGTGCAGCTACTGTTTGTGGAGAAAACAATCAAGTGTCAGTCCTAGCTGCTGTGGCTCATAATCCACATGCGAGCACAAGAGAAATATCAAGGCAATCAGGAATTTCACATATGAGTGTTTGGAAAATGCTGAAGCTCCACAAATTTCATCCATATCATGTATCTATGCATCAGGAACTACATGGCAATGACCACCAAAACCGTCTAACGTTTTGTCACTGGGCACTTCAGCAGATGCAAACAAACCAACATTTTTTTGCACGAGTTCTTTTCTCCGATGAGTCAACATTCACAAACCACGGGGAAGTTAATCGACATAACATGCATTACTGGAGTGAACAGAACCCACACTGGATTCGAGAAGTCAACCATCAGCGACCTTGGTCAATTAATGTTTGGTGTGGGATAATTGGCGATAAACTTATCGGTCCATATTTTATAGACGGTAATTTGAATGGCAACAAATATCGTAACCTACTTGAAAATGAACTACCAGATCTACTTGAAGACCTGAGTATTGAACTTCGACAACACATGTGGTTTCAACATGATGGTTGTCCAGCGCATTATTCATTAGTAGCGCGCGAAGTACTACATCGACTTTACCATGGTCGCTGGATCGGCAGGGAAGGTCCTGTGAATTGGCCAGCCAGATCGCCTGACCTTACATCGCCAGATTTTTTCTTATGGGGTTACCTCAAAGATATCGTTTATAAGGAAACGCCAACCACTCGCGAAAACATGATTCAAAGAATAAGAGATGCTTGCGCTGCAATTACACCAGACATGTTATCAAGATGTGTTCAGGAATTTACAAAACGAGTCAATAAATGCATCGAAGTTGGAGGTCATCAATTTGAACATTTAATTTCATAAAACGGCGAGATGCAAGGGATTTAAGGACAACAAGCAGGCCGAAAGTGAGAGGCGAGGGGACTCACTGGAAATACAAGCACCCCGAAATTCATTTACTTGCAAGTATTTGCAAATAAGAAAAAATAAAACGAAAACAATCGGTCCTTTTAAGGACCACCAAATCTTAAACGGGAATAACTTCATCTTTACACAGTCTTTTACTTTTTTACTCTGTTAGTTAATGAGTTCACTCGTTAGTACGTAGGATGTTCGGTTAGTTAGTTAGCTAATCAGTTGATTTGTTTGATAATTATAAAGTTGTGTGGCCTCATGACCACGAAACAAAACAAAATTATCCTAATCCGCGGCAAAAAATAATAAAATAATAACTTTGCGGCAAAATTTACGAAGTAAATAAGTATTTTTTATTTCTCCGTAACCATTTCCACGCAAAAATGAGAAAATGGATTTTCTTGAATTACAGCGCCATCTACCAAAAATAAAAAAAAATGTTTCAGACAAAATGTACGTAGTTTTTAATGTAGGACCTGAATCTGCAATAAAAAATAGGGGTTCCCATTTGAAATTTTAAAGTTGCCCCCCGCCCCACCCCCAGGGGCCGGGGGGGGGTGGGCTAATTTTAGCACCAGCAGATGCCCCCTCGAAAATAATCAACTTTGGATTCTACGCATTTTTTCGTGTGAAGCTTATTTTTCGAGTTATTCTGCTTTGTCAACTTAAAATTTACACCCTGTATAGATAGATACAACCTTACATGCAATGATAGCTAAGTGTTGAAGTTCAGTTTTCTGAAGCTTTGGCTAACAATGTGAACCTGATTGCTTAGGCCCGTTTCGCACTTCTGCAGACGGTACGCGCGGGGACGAAGTCCTATTGTAACTGTAGGTGCTTTCAGAGTAGTGTGGATCGTCTACTTTTGCTAGATTTTAGTCTTTTTAGTTTTTTTTTTTAGTAAGTGGTTAACATTTTATTCATCCCTCCTTCCCCCCACCCCCGTATTTTGGAAATTAACTAGTGTTTTTCTTAGACATTCGATGTATCGATATTATATAATAATAATATGAATAAGAATGCATTCATATTCTGAATTTTGCAGTTTTCTTTAATGAACGACAGTAAATTAAAATCAGTCGCCAATAGCTAATATGAAAATAACTTCTCGAAAATATGGCAACTTCAAAATTATTCGAAATGACGGAGTTGCATTTTGTCCGGTTGCTTTTTTCCCGATCATGTTTCATTTACTAATTAACAGATGAATATTTAAAAGGCCCTGAAATTAAATTGCTTTGGTCTATATTCAAAATTGAATACTGTACAACATAAATATCAACAAACAATCTCAATACGTTATTTCAGTTTGCTAGAAACTACCCGATTATTCCAGCAACCAAAACCTTCTCTGTATCCGTGAATTTATTTTCCTGAATATGTAATAGGCTGCGATTGCAGTGAGCTCTTCATGTATTTTTCCAGCAGTGTGCTTTTTTAAACCCTCAAACCGGGATATTTTTATAGCCTCAAACCAGGCTGCTATTTTCAGCTGCATCTGTCCGCATAACTGAAAACATCACATGTGGGTGTGGAGTCCACGTGCGTAGCGTCCGCAGCAGTGTGAAACGGGCCTAAGTGTCAGTATCAGAATCTCCTGGAAATCAATAAAGACTATGATTTCAGAAAATAAGTTAAGTGAAAACCGTAAGCTATGATTTCACAAAATAAGTTTAATGGACACGCAACAGCAATAAAGTGCTCTCGAGAGATACCCCTTCACCTGTCCTCTGGCACGAGGTGTTTTCCCGCTGATTTTATCGCCTTTCTCAAATCTGTTTACCCCTCTTTACTCATCGCTAATACACATGATTGCAGTAATGCAGGCACTCACTGGCTGGCCTTTATACCTTCTCACAAACAACCATGCATCTTCGATTCTTTCAGAATGTTTAGCCAAGTACAGTTCCACTCATTCATGGTTACACACTCTGAAAAACGGATCTACAATACGAGAGTAGTGCAACATCAGGCATCTGACACATGTGGTCATCACTGTTTACATTACCTGAGGCTATTCTACAGATGATATTGTGAACAGCACTTACACAAATGAGCTGATCCTAAACATTCTACTCGTGAAATGTGAATTCGTTCAAGATGAGTTTACTAACAATGCCTCATTTAAGACATGTCAAAAGTCCAAATTGAACCAAAGTTGTTGATCTTAAAATTACTCCGTTTAATTATTCCAATTATTTGTATCAATTAATTTCTGTACTCATTTGTTAAAATATTTTTTTAGAATTCAGAATGAATTTGTGTTTGTATATGTTTTCATTTAATGTGTAATAAATTACACAACCATCAGTTTTCTCAAATTTAATAGCATTTTCTTCAAATTTTTACAGAGATTAAAAGAAAATTTAATGACAGCATTATAAATTGAATTTTTTCACATTAAATTGTTATTGATTGTATCCAAACCAGTAAGGGTCATGGCATTTTTGATGTCCGACTCTGATTTGCAAGGATGTTTGTTGTGCCCACAGTTCGATATGCAGGGTTAACAATTAATTCTTTAGGGATTTTGAAATGTTGTAATACTGCAGTGAAGTGATCTAGACCAGGGGATGGTTTCTTGAGATCGTGTATGGGTGATAATACGGCTTTTATCAAACAATTAGTCACGAGGATTGTCCGATGACTGACACTATTCCTTTTTTTAGCCCAATGAATAATATGAGATCTCTATCGAAGTCTCTCGAGGAACTGCACCCATCTTGGAGTCTGTTCAACTAGTAAACTCATTACGCTATCCCCAAGCTCGCCCTCATCAGTCCCACTAACCATGGCAATATTGTCATCACAGTATGTGTTTTCTTTTATATGTGTAGGCGAATGAGATTCAGGTGAATACACGAGCTGTGGAGGTGATGGATAAGGGATTGTCTCGGGGAGGGATTGAGGTGACGGCAACGAGTGTATTAACGATGGCATAGGTGGGGTTTGAAGGTCTGTTTGGATTGGAAAACTCGCTTGTTTCGAACCAACTTCAGGCTGCTTGCCTCTTAGATAATTTTGAAGCATGTTTAAATAAAGCTCCATTTTCTGATGTACATTCAGAAAATGAGGGTTTTTTAAAATCTCGTTGATTTGCGAATCCAGTTGTTTATTACGAAGCCGCCATTGTGTTACCAAAACATTCAGTGGTTATGAAAAACCTATTCTGCGATTCGTCCTGGCGATTGACCCGGATTGCCTGTTGGTTCGGGTTTAGGGGCGTGTCAACAGGGCACCTGTTTAATTGGCCCTACATACCCCAAGATGGGTGGCGCAGCAGCGATTGCCTTCGCCATTGCATTACCGCTAGGTCGGATCTACTTGTTGTAGAGCTACGCCCTTTTAAAAGTCGTTCGATTTCAGAACCCCTTTGTTTCAGTTTAGAGTCTACAAGCGTTCCATAAACACATGTAAAAAGTTATTGGTTAATAACTCTCTAAACGCCCTCAGGTCTTTTGCATATGAAATTTCTTTAACGATGATGATGGAGTAATCTTCACTAGTCATGCAGAAGGACCCTTGATGCATCTTTGTAGTCTATGTACAACCCAAATGCAAAAATTTATGATCAATGTGTCTTTAAGATAAACAATACTTTTATTCAGGAAAATAAGCAATGAAAAACAAAACATATTAATCTGCAATTGTAAGGCAACATTGTTTGCAGTTTTGTGATTATCCACACAAATAATGGAATGAAATAAACAGCTGTAAAAAAAGATATATAGTTTTTAACATTTTAATGTCGATGCATAAATTTACAATCACCACCTTACTTGATTCAAAAATTTACAATCGGTTGCCAAAACTTCACCCATGCAAATTAGTTTATGTTGAAACGGTCCTATTCCCCGCCCCCCCCCCCCCCCCCCTCTCACATAAAATGAAACCTATCAATATGCTTTTTACGTAATGATTTGTTAAATTGCATACAGGCAATTTTTCCCCAAACGGTTGTTAAAAATGGGATGAAACAAAACTCTTAGCAAAGAAATTCGAGAGCTCATTGTGAAGAAGTTTAAGGAAAACAAATCAATCAGACAGATTTCCCAAGATTTAAATGTGTGCCAAAGTGCAATATCAACAATTTTGAAAAAAATTAAAGAAACAGGAAATGTATTACCAACTAAACAATCTGGTCGTCCTAGAAAGACGTTGACAGAAGATGATAAAATGTTGAATAGAATTATTAAAGTAAAGAGAAAGCGCCAAGTTGTAATTTCTGATCTTAGTAGAGAATGGAAAATTAAGAGTGGTGTCGATGTGTCAACATCAACGACAAAAAGAAGATTACTAGAACTTGGTTACAACTATTATTCAGCTAAGAAGAAACTTTTATTGAGTTCTTTGCAGATGAAGAAACGACTGAAGTGGGCGAAAGAACGCAGTTCATGGAATGTTGAAGATTGGAATCAAATTGTATAGAGTGATGAGTCAAGATTTTCTGTTTGTTATGCAGATGAAAGAAACAGTCATTCGCAAAAAACATGAAGCACACATTCCTGAAGCATTAAAAAAGAATGTCAAGTTTCCACTGACTATAATGGTATAGCGGTGCATGAGCGCTCACGGAGTTGGCAAGATGAAGATAATAAATGGTACTGTAAATGCATCTGGATACCAAAAAATTCTCCAGGAATGTTTGATACCGTCATTGAATCAATTCCACCCTACTGGCAACTGCATATTTCAGCAGGATGGTGCAACTCCTCACACTTGCAAATCAACAACAAAGTGGCTGGAAGATAAATAAATATCACTTCTACCTCACTGGCCTCCAAACAGCCCAGATACCTTTCCCCGATTGAAAATTTATGGAACATAATAAAGAAGAAGGTACACCGAAAGAAACCTCGTGCAAAAGATGACTTAATTCAGACTGTTGTAAATGTATGGGAGAAAATCACTTCTCCATAGTGTCAAAAGCTAGTTTCTACAATGCCTGACCGTCTACATACAGTGATCAAAGCTAAGGGTGGAAATACAAAATACTGATTGTAAATTTTTGAATCAAGTAAGGTGGTTATTGTAAATTTATGCATCGACATTAATATGTTAAAAATTGTATATCTTTTTTACAGCTGTTTATTTCATTCCATTATTTGTGTGGATAATCACAAAACTGCAAACATTGTTGCCTTACAATTGCAGATTAATATGTTTTGTTTTTCATTGCTTATTTTCCTGAATAAAACTATTGTTTATCTAAATGACACAGTGATCGTAAATTTTTGCATTTGGATTGTATATTAGTGTTGTTGATTAACCTACATTGTATGAATATATATGAGTAATTTTTAAAAATACTTTATTACTGTGTTAACTGCACCGACACAAAAATTATCCCTTTTATAGAGGGTATTTAAAATGTGTGGAGGAACAAATTTGTTTACGTGATACTTCACATTAGATAAAAACGACCTAATGCTAAATTTCGTCATCGCTAAAACTCCACAGAGAAATTCTGTCATCGCAAAAACCGTCCTCTGAGAAAATCCTTCTGTACAAAAATTGTATAAAAGGCAGTTATGTCTTTGCAAAAACCATTCTCGGAGAAATTCTGTCATTGCAAAAACCCATCCCCTGAGAAATTTTGTAATTGCAAAAGCGTCTTACCTCTAACCCCGTCGTGTCAAACTGTTCATCGGATAATTTCAGAGATTGAATTATGTATGTGGTGAATTTTTTTAAATAAAGCCCCATCAAAAAGAGAATTGCGTCATTCAACCTTCAACATAGGTCCCGTAAACCCTAATGAAAAATATCTCCGTCACTGTCTTTTCATCATCATCATCATCATCATCATCAGGGAAATAAACGCATCTGTTAAATTTACACAGTACTTTTCGGCTCTTGTTGCAGGTAGTTTGGGAAGTGGTAAATCCAAATTTTAAAGTATAGAGATGAATTGATGGCTCCTCCTCCTAGAGAAGTAATTTAATATTATGGAGCAATAATACCCCCAGTTGTTAAAAACTTGAACCTGCCCTAGAGGTTGAAATGTAGCGATAGATAGTTCGGAGTTTTAGTTACCGTTAAAGAGCCTACAGGTATAATAAAATAATTGAAATCTGTATATCATTTAAACTGACATTGAAATGTACTGTGAAATGATCGATTTCGGCGTGTTATATGAATGCATATGTTATGATGGGTTTTATTTTGAGCAGTATGTTTATTATTCATGATAGCATGAGGGAGGTGAACATCCCACTTTCGTGCTCTTTCCCGTTTTTCATGACACACACAAAATGCACTACACTTTTTTCACCGCTCGCTCTGAGGGACGTCACTAGGTGCATATAGTGTGCACATGTCGAACGCGCCCCGAGTAGACAGATACGACATTAGAGGGTGTGAGCGATTGCGCTTGGCATGCAGCTATCCTGGTGAAAAAGAGGGGAACTATGTTTCCCTGCCCACAGCCTACTACATAGATAACAGCCTGTTCAATCGACACGATTTCCATTGAAATCTTAAGGCCGCCTTAATTCAACTTCTCCTCACGCGAGGGCGCTTTTTGAAAGGGAAATCTTGGAAACAACTGTGTTCACTTATGCACAGAGCTACAGCTGATCAAGTCTTTGAAATGTCAAAACGAAACAATATTCCTAGATATTAATTAATATGCACCATTAACAAGCCAAAGAATGTTACTTTTCCAAAAAAAATGTGACATGTTATTTTGAGGCGTTTATTTTTGTAATCAGCAATAGTAATACACTGACACTAAATCAAAAAAGGAAAAACAAGAAAAAAAGTTTTTTAACAATTACATAAGATTAAATTTGCAGCCTGTTTGCAGGCTAACCAGTAGAATACTATAGCTTACAAAAATAGTACAATAAAATTAAAAAAACTGAAATCACATTCTAAGTTGCTTCCTGCCTAATGGTTTGGAATAGAATTTTTTTGACTATACTTTATCTGTTAAATTGTTGGCATAGTTGGTGATTAGTGGCTTAACAAACTTTTCAAAAATGACAACACAAAGAGTTTCTTTATGTTCCAAATTTGTAGAACGACAACTTAATGCAGGACATTTCATCAAATCTTTTAAAGCTGGATCTTTCAAGAAATTCATTACTTTTAAATTGTTTGGTAGCAGTGGTAAGGCTTTTTCAACAAAGTTGCCTAATGTGAACAAGACTGACACAAGCCAATCTTTTGGATACTTTAAGCCTCCTCTGTCTTGATTTCTGATTAGGGACATCAGGGGATTGTTGCACGAAGGTTTCTCGATTATTTCAAGACAATCCCTGCAAGCAATTCTTTCTGAAATCACTCTCACAATGTACCCTGCTACTAAAGCAAGAGAAGCACTTGGAATGGTACAAGGCATGCAATCAGTTACTTGAATACTATGTAAAGAACTGAGAACATCAGTGACTTGTTTTGGTAGATAAAATTCCTCAACATCTTTTGTATTCACAGAGGAGATTAAAAAGAATCCATTACAACATTTCCATCGGTTTTGGAAATTATTCCTGTCACTAGCAATTTCTTCATAGAATTTCTTACTGAACAACATCGAGTTGATCATGACATTCAGCAGACTGTCGTAATGATCCAAAAAGTGATTCTACGGGATCACTTGAAAATTTTCGTGTCAATACGAACTTAAAATTCATCTGAGTTAACAAGTACCTGATGCACTCAGCTGTTGACTTTGAGGTTAAGCATATAGCTTCATACGCTTCTGGTGTAAAGAGTGCAGGAGTTTGAAATATAAGAACGAAAATCTGACTCTAACCATTGTAATCTTTCATCTGATATTGAATCATAATGGCGGGCAAAAGGCAATCTCATTGAAATATATTTCGTACAGTTGCTCACATCATGGATTACAAACCATTTAAACATTGTATCAATAAATTCAGTAGTTGAATTTATGGTATGCTTAACATCTGGAGAAATGTAATTGTTTTCATTAAGGAATTCTAATGCAGCACTGATAGGTGGGGAAAATATATCAACTGCACGTCTGACATTCGTTTTCTCTAAATTATTTGGAAAAACGTGTTTTCTGGTTAAAAAACGGACATGTTTGATCACTGTTACCTTAGAATTTTGAAATTTGTACAGTTTTTTGATATGCTTTCCAAATTCATGTCGAAGCATCTGCGTACGTCCATTCTTTATGATGTGACAGTAATCAAAACTAAGGAACAATTTGCGATTGCTGTCAACGGGATGCTCCACTTGTGATTTCAGGCTTCCTTCACCAAGCATTTTGAACATGCTTACATTGGTTTTATGATTTTCAGTCACAATGTGTACAACAGAAAATCCACATTCCTCAAGTTCAGTGATGACATGTTTTAATAATGACAAAAGCAAGCGTGTACTAGTTTGGCGCGTGAAGAAGTACGCTACAGGAATTTTGTAGGAGGTGTTTAGCCCATATGCAACAAAACATAAAAGGTGCTTTACGAGTTCGGATGATTGTGCACTGTGCAAAAAAAAAACAAAACAAACAAACCCAAAGAATCAAGTAACTTCAAATAAGCATTTAAACTCATTTATAACTTAATACTAAAATTTATTAATAATCAGTTATTAAATTATTTATGGACTTGCAGCATGTTTTATGCACTACAATCTTACTTTGCTAAGCTTTCTCCAGCAGTACCATAATCAACCTTCCCAACAACAAATCCGATGCTTTGTGGTAAATTATACGTTCTTGCATTGCCATTTCATCTATGATGATTGAACAATATTTTTCAACTGGATTAACGAACGCTTGACTCTCAGCTGCTAATCGACATTTTATAAGAGGAGTAATTCCAAAAGTATTGCAGTCTGTGTAGCTACTGACGAATCTTTTAAGCGTTGAGCGTGATGACAATTTCATGATGTTATTTCTTCTGCCATATTTTTACCCTTTAGGTTATGCTGCTCTCCATAAAATGCAATGACGAATGCTTGTTTCGTCCCACGTTGGCCGTTTGCATTTGAAGTTTTGTACTTGATTCACAAGTAAAGTTGCTGGTATATCACCATCATTACAGTGTTTCAGGACATTTTGATATTGTTTTATATACTGATTGTCACTGATGTCATACAGCTGCCTTTTACAATCATCTAATTCAGACTGCAACATCTTTAACCTGTTAAGAGTTCTTTTCATTTAGTATTCTACTTTCTTAACATACATATCACGTGGAACGCCCTGTATTATATCAGCCTGTACTGACACATCGTGATAAGGAGACATGTTTTCTAATCCGTCTATTTGAACTTCTTTAAGTTCCTTCAATTTTAAGGGCGCCTTATTAGCTGTCAGAATAGCACACTCACGCTTCTTAATTGATGAGGTTGTCCATCTCTTTTTCAGTGGTGGCTGTATATACGACGGATATTCCGGGAAAATAGACGGTATGGAGTCAGGCAACAATTGTCGTCTGTTCGATGTGCTGATAGTGTAATCCTTAGGAACGAAATGTTTGCCTCACACCTTCGAGCAGCCATCTGTCTTCGGTTCCCAGTCTTTTCTCGATATGGCTTTAATCCACTTGTCACGAAATTCCACTGTCAATGGAATGGTAAGGAAGGAGATGGTTTTGTCCTTTTGGCCATCAGATTTGCAAAAAGGAACGCAACAATACGACATGGCAAGCTTTTTTGTTTAGTCACATTCATTCGTAGCAGCGTCCATGCTTTCTTTACCCTAAAGCTCTAGATTAGGAAAGTACGGCAAACCTTTTCGCCACCGCCCGCAGCTGCTGATTGGTAGAACGGCTGTCACGTGAGTTTGTCAGCCATTAGTGGCCCAAACGCAGCGATAGATACCATTGAGATTCCTGTGGAAGATGCAATTTAGATTAAATTTTTAGATGAAATATTCGTTGATTGATCCTAAATTTTCATCCGAATAAGCAAAATTTCAGGATCCTTCAATCTATGCTCCTTGGAAGTTAATAAATTCATTAATAAATATCTGAAGAAGTTATAAGAAGCAAGTACGTTTATATTATAACTTTACTGAATGTTATAGAAATGTTGCATTGTGCAATTCTCAGACGATCAGAAAATTTTTTTGTTCAATATAGTTCTTTTTAAGAAAATAACAATTCAATATAACAAGATTAAACTGTCTATGAAATGTGGAGGCAAAACTTGAAATAAAACGTCCATGTTATTATCTTATTTTAGCGAAGTTACTTATCACTCATCATTAAACTTGAATATAACGTATGAAATTGAATAACGAAAATTTGCTATCTGGGTGAAAAAAAAAAAAAAAGATTTTTACTATAAGTTTTTGGTAGATTTTTTACGTCAATATTATAAACCTCCATAAATGAATAAATTTCAAAATAGATTAATTTTTGTAATTTTTTTTTGTAAGAGCAAGCAAGCGATCAGTGGAGGACCTCGCCTCGCCAACTGATGATAGAAGAGTCTCAGAGAGTGTTCTAAGAGTAAGAAAGAGAGGTACTGTTCAGCCCCCCCCCCCCCGGTGTGGAGAGGCGAGAACAGCACGGGGAAGTGAATCCGCCAATCGCTGTTCCGTAATCAAACGCATAGTTTTTCCAAATTATAATTTTTAAAATTTTCTATCAAAATATAATTATCAAAGTAATTTTTATATTTAAATCAAAAACTTAAATTTAATAGCTCTTATTTTATTAAATTATATTTGATATTTTTTATAATTATAATTATATTTTTTTAATAATTTAATAATTTTTATAATTTAATAAAGTTAAAATTGGTAAAGTGAAATTTTTGATATAAATATAAAAAATAATTTGATAAAAATTTATTAAGTTATATTTTAATAAAAATTTATAAAATTATATTTTGATAAATAAAATTACAAAAACTACACACAATGTTTTTTTTAAAATTTATTAATTAAATGTAAATCGTTTATTAAGGATAAATAAATAAAGTGAAAATAAACTAAAAACTTAATCTGGTTATCATTAAATTTCCTCAACGTTATCATTATTTATATGTAAAAAATTATAATTGAAAACAAAATTTTAAAAAAATCAATAGGTACAGAATTTACTGATTGCCAGTTATATTTCCAGACGATAATAATAAGAAAATTTGCGAAAAGGATGCATTTAAACCGAATTTTAGATGAAGCGTAACTCACTTGATATGGCCAACTGGGCCAACAATGGCAGATTTTGCAGCAGACAACGAAGTTTGCCGTACTTTCCTAATCTAGAGCTTTACTTTACCCTACTTAAAAGTGCCCTCCTCCTTTACTGCGGTGAAACTTGGAAACTGTCGATTGAACAGGCTGTTATCTATATAGTAAGCTGTGCCCTGCCATGGAAATTCCATGGGAACTACGTTTCGTCTGTTTTCCCGTTTTGTTTTTTTTTTTTTGTTGTTTTGTTTTTTTTTTTTTTGTGAAAATGTTTACATTTTTCGCTTGCACAATCTCTCAAAAGTTTTAAATAAAGTGGGTTTTTTTTTCAATATAACATATTTTCTCTATATTTTTTTCTTATTTAAATTGAAAAACAACTTCCAAAAAACTAAATTTGAAGCAGCTAATTTTATTGATAAAATTTATAGTCACATAATGTCTGATAATTATAAATCTTATTTACATTTTACTTGATAAATCTTAAAAAATTAATAATAAAAAAAAGATTATTAATAATATTATTATTATTGTACTATTATAAAAAACAATTGCTTCATATTTTAATATAAAATCAATAAAAAATTATTTAATTTTTTTTGTTATAAAAAATTCTTATTGCTCAACTGCATTTGTAAATATTGGTATATACTTATTATAATAAAAATACTGTTAATCTTGTTTAACATTTTAATTTGAAAAATAATTTATTTTACCTGAAACTCGCATATTGGCTTTATATATATTAAGAAACTAGTGCTGTTGTAATATTATACAAAAATAATTCAACAATAATTTATGTTATTAAACACTTATTAAGAGAAAATCACTTAAAAATTTGGTGTAAAAATAATCTAATTTCAACAGAGATTTCTACTCTGTACTTGAGAGCAATTGCAGACAAAATTTTTGTATACGTATCTTCATCCCTTCTTGCTACAGTAATATTCCTGTAGTAATAAAAAGACTGTTTATAGTTTTGCATTTTTACCTTATAATATTTCAATTTTATCTGAAACTTCCATAGATTTTTCTTTCATTTTTTTTTTTTTTTACTCACTGCTTATAAAATAGCAGACTTGTGAATGCTCTGGCAAGAAGAGAGAGAGAGCTCCATGCACTTTTCCACAACATAACGGGGAATGCTCTTTACTTGACTTCAGTATTTTATCAATGAAATATGAATGAAATGTGAATGAAATATTAAGTCAAGATTGTATTTTAAACCTTTGCCATGTATTTTAATCATTCTATTTATCAATTTATTTTACTTTCATTTCGTTTTTTCCAATTAATTTTGGAACTCAAATACACTGTTTTTCCATAGCAGAGTAAACATTGTCAAGTAATTTCCCTCTTTTTCACTTGAGGGTGCGACCGTCAAAGCGCAAACAATCATCCCATGTTAAAAAAGGCTTATGTCGCATCTGTCTACTCGGTAATCTGTGGTATGGTGATCAATAGACTACTGACACATCGAAGCCACCTAGTGGGAGCAGTTTTCCCCAATTACGTTTTTAGCGTCGAGAACAAAGGAGTTGGCCAACCACTAACTTCTAATAACCATGTTATTACTAAAACTATTTTTAAGTTTTTACAAACTTTTTATAAATTTTATAAATTTATGTTACTTTTTATAAATTTTATAAATTTATATTACTGTTTACCTAGCGATAATTTAATTGTATATTTCAGGTAATTGTCTTCCACAGAATTTGAGAATACTCTTTAATGTTAAAATAAATGAAAAATATCTGCTGTTATAAATACCGGGTGTCCCAAAAATGACTGATGGATTTTGAAAATCAATAAAATAAAAAGACTGAATGCGATAGATATGTATCGTTTGCAGCCTTATGCTTAGGAAATCAGGGAATTTTATCCCACCAAATTTCAAATTTCAAATTTCAAAACAGGTGGCTGCTGACAGCTGTGAAAAAATAAAAACCAGTATGAAAATGTTGCAAGGACTGTTGCAGAAAACCATTTTGGTAGTGTGGACTTGCAATCTCAACAGCACACGCTATCAGCTTGACGATGAACTATGGAATGGCGAGCTGAAATACTTCGTTTTAACTATACCTGTTACAGATCGCCTGCAGCACCATCTCTTGGTAGAAATGTTAACTAAATGAGAAATTTGGTGGGATAAATTTCTCTGATTTCCTAAGCATAAGGCTGCAAACGATACATATCTATCGCATTCCATCTTTTTTATTGATTTCCAAAATCCATCAGCCATTTTTGGGACACCCGGTAATTTGAAATATAAGATCAGAGATGGATGAAGGTATCCATCCTTATTAAGATAAAGCATGGAATATGAGCCCTTCCGAACCAGAGAAATTACATTTTGAGTAATTAATCATTAAACATAGATCTGCTAAATTAAGTCTAATAAAATATCAACATAAAATCTAATAATATAATGCTGTACACAGCTGGCTACCGTACAAATGATAAAAAATGAATTTTCACAGATGTTTCCAGAGAAAAAATTCAAGAGATGAGGTGTTCGCCCCTGTAACTCGGAAGTTCTCATATGTAGAATGTACAATATTGAAAAATATATAGATATACAAAGATAATATCTTTTTTCATATAAAATTCATTTATCACATGAATAACCACCAAATTACTTTTTTATGTGATGATAAAATATTAAATATCAGATATTTTAGGTTAATAGTTTTGAAAAAAAAATTTCTTATTATTTTTAAAATAAGGAAGATATATAATAAATTTGTATTTAAAGCTGTTTTGATTGCATTTCTTTATTTAAAAATTAAAAATTATTCTGAATTTCATAGATTTTACATAAAGATAGAAAGAAAAATAAATGAAAAATATAGAAAGAAAAGTGATTCTTGAAATTTTAAAACGCAACAATAAGAAGGGAAGGGCTGCTATTTTATTGCAAAACTAAATCAGATGAAGAAATCAAAAAACTTATCTAAAGAAAATAACTCAGTGTGAAACGGTCGTGTATTTCACTATATGATAACTGAAAAACAATAAAATCATTTGAAATTAAAAAATACTGCACAATCATCTCTAAATTAAAAACAAATAGGGGGGAAGGTCGAAATATTATTAAAATGATATACTATATGATGTTCTGGAATGAAAATGAAATAATAAATCAAATTTATAAATTTTACGAAGAAATTAATGGCGCCTTATTGATGTAAAGCTCTGGGTGTTTAGCTACTATTTTGATGTAGCTGCCATCTGGCGGCATTGTAACATTCCAATGGAAGTTAGTTATTGCGTCCGACGGGAAGGGGGGGGTATTGAGTTTAATGAGAAAAAGCTGAAACGATGCCAGCAAGTCGGAAGTACAGGTGGGACTGAGATGAGCATGGTATGTGAGTCGGAGAAGGGTACAGGTAGTAAGGGTGGAAGGAGAGAGTCTGAATGGGATGAGGAATTGGAGGTTGAATTCAGTGAATATGAGCATGTGTGGGAGGAGGGGTCGTTGTCTGGCATGAACGAGTGCGAGGTATCGACTACTTTTCTAGGGAGAGGTGAGACAGGTTATTGTGAATTAGATTGGTAGAGGGGTGATTTTTCGAGTGGGTGTTGTGTACGTCAAACGTTGTCTTATTTGTTTTGTCGTAATTAAGTGTCTTGTTGTAGCGTATGAATGGCTGGTATGAACGGCTGATTATTCTCGAGCTGTACCCTGTGGGGAACGCTCGAGTCTTTTCGTCGGGCGTATGTAACGTTCCAGTGGAAGTTAGTGTAGGTTTTTTTTTACGGGTCATTATGCGTTTTCTAGGTTCGTTATACTGGAGCAGTGGGTGGGGTAGTGTGATTTACGGGTACAGAAGCATCAATGGTATGCTTGGATGTTATTTTGTGTTGGTAAATGTTAAATGGTGCGTTTTATGTTAGAAAGTTATCTTTTGTTGAGCGTGCTGTGGAGCGAGAATGTTGTTATGTAATGTGTTTGTTGTCGTTATGAGTGGTTGTTGCGATGGATTGTGAAAAGAACATATGAGAGGGAATTTTGAATTGTTGTCATACTGTCGTTGTATGTGTATTGTTTCGTAGAGTTTTGTATATGTTTTGTTTGGTTTGAAAGGAGGTTCTTTCTTTTGAATAAAATGTTTTTTTTTGGCTTCGAAACGTGATGCGTACGGACGTAGGCCTTCCGTGTGCGTTTTGTGGAAAATAGTTTACTGCCTAACAAGTATGGTATTTGATCTAATGTTATCCTGTATAATTAGAATTCTATAGACTATAAGAATTAATTGCTACTTTGTTTGGACTTTTGGAAAATGTTTTGTGTCGTTGGCTGTTTGTTCACGAGTCATGTGAGATAGTGAATGGAACGTCGTAGCGTATGTCCTCTAAGTTGAACCATGGCATTCCTACTCCTTCTAGGGGAAGCGCTCCAGTCACAGGTGATCATTACAAGTATGTCTGGATGGGCCGAACGCCCGTAATTGTTGATGTCGTCGTGCTTATGGTGAGTGACAATTTTGTTTATCCCGGCGGTATACGTAGGAAGCGTAGTGAGTAGCTTTATCTTCAGCGTGCCGCCGAACCTCCCGGCGTCGGCTTCGCTTTAGTGCAGAACTCACATTTGAAAATACCTGGGTGCCGCGTAGGAAAACGAGAACACTCTGTAACTGTAAGGTCGCATCGTATAAATGTCATGTGTATTATATGATAGAATGTCTCTTGTAAACTTAATAATACTAAGAGCTTCTGATCTTGTAAGCACCATTGTTAAAGTGGGAACTAGTTGCACAGGGCAGCAACGCGGAGGGATTTAAAGTTTTTGGGTTAGTGAAAAGGTCCTCTCTTGTTTCTGCTCGGCAGCTTGTATACGCCGGAGCACGAACGTGGCGATCATCCCCTCACCTGAGTAGGCTTGTAGGAAGGGTGCTGCGCCAGCCAAGAGGGGTTACAGCACCTCCCCCCTTACTCGCCCATAAAGGAGGTGCAGTGCGTGTGAGGACGTCTGTTTACTGCTTATTTCGGGGGCACGGCACTCTTGAGCAGCTATATTCGGGGACTCAAATTTCTTTGTTCCATGCGTAACATTGCTGCCCTTTTGTTGCAAACATGAGTCGTTCGCACACGCCATGGGTGCCCACATGTGAGAAGGCAACTTGATGATCATTGTCTCTACTGTTAGTATTAATATACGAAGGGGCCCCTGAAAATTTGTTTGATTAAGTTTTTATTATGCGAAATAGTACTGTGTATTGATTTGGCAATAGTATGTTGAATAAAAGAGATGAAATGGCAAACATCTATCACAGTGTCAGGTTTGTTCCCTAATATTTGGTCTCGAACCTTTGACTTCACAACCCCGTGCAAAAGAATTTGTGGTAGTTGTAGTGGGAGTTCACACCTTTGGGGAGGGAGGTCACAGCATCATCATTCAAGGAATCAGATTTGAATGGTCGCTGCCGCACTGTTCTTCTAGCCAGTATAATGCAACTACCCAGTTGGCCAATCATTTTGGCTCAACAGTAGCTCCATCTGTAGGAGCTGAATCTAGCGAATTATGAAATTAAATAAATCATTCTTTTTCAATTTAGATTATCCTTGATGCTCCTTTTCTTTACAAATATTTCTTAATTCTGATACTATGAGGTTTCTTAATTCCCGGAGTTTAGATAAAGTCCCGGTATATCATCTAGACTTCCTGTTTTTCGTATTTTTCGTAGAATGGATAGCATGGAGGTAGGAATAAAAGGAGATGCTCTGACGTCATAAACTTGAAGCCAGTTCCTGCAATGAATTCTGGGACTGGTTGGTTCATGGAGCTAACTAGAATGAGTGTGTGAATGTTTTAAATTAAAACATTACATATTAAAACATTGCAATCGACTATTTTGAGAATAAAATAAAAAAAATAGCAATGTTAATAATCTTAATTCTTCTGTTCAACATTTTTATGTCTGTAAAATTCTTCTAATTTCACCTGTAATTATACTTTCAATTATATATATTTTGCACAACAAATTATGCAAAGTTACTGGTCATTCTATTCCTAACGATTTGGATCTTTTTAATTATAATTTAAGCAAATTTAAAACATACATTTGCTTCTCAACTTTTGTGCAAAACATATTTAAAAAGAAAATAATATATAATGAGAAGGCACTTTGTATAAACAAATTTATTTACACATGATTCAAAATAATTATTATTCAAACATTTTATTTTAATTTTTTGTAACAACAATAGTCATAAATAGAGATAATGTCAATTCATAGCAACTCTGATACAGCTTAGAACTCTAAAGTATTTTAGTAAGTATTACACAAAAAATAATATTGAAAAATGCTGGGCACAGATTGATATCTGGAATATTTTACAACCTGAAGTTATTAAAATAATTTTTTCATCAAGTAATTATTTCAAATTATTATTGTTAAAAATTTGTTTATCCAAATTGCACTTTCATATTTTCCTTTTAAATATGTTTACATTAAAGTCAAGAAGCAAATGTGTTTTTTAAATTTAATTATCATTCATATACCTCAACTGATTTTTTACGTTAATTTAATCACCTTAACAATGTTTTTCTCAGAGTTTGGAATCTTTAATTGTACATAGACTTCGTAAATTAATTTCTTTTTTTTTCTGTATTTCATTTTTTGATTTAATTTTTTAATCTTTTTGCTCTTTATTATGTATTTTATGTTAATTCCTGTTGGAAACATAAATAAATAAATTGTTACGGTGCGTCTCCGTTTGTGAAGTCACGGTACTAATTGTTACGTTACATTTCCCTTGCGGTGACACGTCACTAATTATTTGTCTGTGTGACTCTTACCTCCCCTTTCCCAACCGTGGCTACTATCACTTCCTTTCTCCTCGGCTGCTGCGGGTTCTGTCCGCTACGTCGGGTGCGTTGATTCTGGCTCTTTCTCTCGGTGTTGAAACTACCATGGTCGCGCTACGCGATCAGGCCTGCCCGGCTTTGCTGCCTCCTCATGTCCCTGCTCTCAAGCCCAGTCAATGAGAGGCGCACGACGAGAGCGACAGTACAGGTCAAACACACAGTACAGGTCAGCACCACGTTGATTCTAGCCGTGTACCCCTGTGTTATACTCACCTGTTGCCAAGCCCCTGACCACGTTCGCTTACCCCTCGCTTGCTCACTTCTTGTCATGCGGGATCGGATAGGCCCACCCGGCCGCCGTCTCGCCTGTCGCCTCCAGGTTGTCGATCTCTGATTTCTCCTGCTGCTAGTTGTCGACTACACGCTTTGAAATCTCCACACCATCTCTCTGTTCTACTCTCTTTTCGTATATCATTTCCTCTCCACCTTGACCTTGATTTTCATTGTTCCTACTTCTCTTTCTCGGAACTTCTTCTTTCTTCTCTCGTTGTCTGGGCAACACCACACCTTCACTCTCTTGCTCATTGTTCATACTTTTCGATTCCTAATCCTTAAACAAAGTGGGCTCTAGGCCTACTTTTCCTAACTTGTATCAATTTACACAAAATTTATGAATAAATGTTTTCTCCTACTGATATACTAATACAAATTTTTTTTTTGTTTAAGTCGACAGAGATCAGTCACTCACCCTTTGGGTTCGATTGAGTTGTATTCTTTTGTAAGCATTCATACCCCTAAGATTTTGATTAATATAGCTTATTTAAAAACTCCCCAATTCCCTTTCTATTCCCTGATATTTCCGAGTGTCACCCCTATACGATCTTTACTTTTTCGTTTTATTTTCCGAGCCCATAATTTCTAAAAGCGTCACAGATATGCTTCTTTCGTGCACGTGCCGTCACAAAATAAATAAATAAATAAATAAATAAATAAATAAATAAATAAATAAATAAATAAATTGTTAGACATAACATGCTATATTAGTAATTTTTCAATATTAATATAAGCCACTTATATTGAATTGTTTCACCACTATTCAATCATTTAAAAATTATTAAAAATATATTCAATGACATTACCTTGTTTTTATAGGGAAAAAAAAAGTAAATAAAAATCCTAAATGATATGCTTTTATGATTAAAAAAATACTTAGTTATTATGATTGTTTATAGTAATAAATTTTTAAAAAAAATTTAAAATAATACAACACTGACTGAAAAGTTTTTTTAATTGCAATGAATTTGAATATGTTTATATGGAAATAAGTTTGGTCAATTTTACTGAAATCTGTTTTACTGAAATTAGTTTTGATAAAAAAAAATAAATAATTATTTATTTTCTGAAAGATGTTTGTAAAATAAATAGAAATGATAAAATAATTAAATAAATTGAAATATAATTATAAAATTTCTGTTTTAAAAACGATACCCATACATAGGAAAACCCTTCATAACAAATCCTGGGTGAGCCTACCAATCCCAGTGTACACTGCGCGAGTTGGCTTCAAGCCTCAGCTTTGAAAAGCTTAGGAAGGGCATCTCCTCTTATTCCTACCTCCATGATGGATAGTCCCTTTGCTTTGTGTTGTATTGATTGAGTTATGAGAAGTAATGAAAAGTAATGCCACCATGGCTGTAGCTTTTTTATTTTTTAACCGATTTTCAAAATCCTTTTTGTATCTGATACTTACATTTGTCCTCTATGTAATGCATTATTCGCTTTTCGACATAGTCCCCATCCCTTTCCACGCATTGCGCCAACGCGTGACTAGTCGAGTGAACTCGTCGAAGACGAATTCCGGGGTTGTTGTCGACACCAGGACCGAACGGCAGGTTCCACCTCGTCGTCAGAACGCAACTCGTGCCCCTTAAGTTGCTCTTTCCTCTTTGGGAAGTGGTGAAAGTCGCAAGGTCTTTCATTTTTGAACTGCAGTTTTTCATCTTTGAACTGTGGGCGCTGCAACCTCCTCTGATGTGTGTCGATCGTGTGCGAACGGGCGTTATCGTGCTGCAGAAGATAATCCAAAGCTGCTATTCAATCCTTGTGTCGACGACAACCACGGAATTCCTCTCCGACGGGTTCACCCAACTAGTCACGCGTTGGCGCAATGCGTGGAAAGGGATGGGGACTATGTCGAAAAGTGAATAGTGCATTACATAGAGGACAAATGTAAGTATCAGATACAAAAAGAATTTTGAAAATCGATTAACAAATAAAAAAGTTACAGCCATGGAGGCATTAGTTTTCAATATGCCCTCGTATTATTTAACCAATTGGGATTTATGATTTAATTTTTTGAGATTGTTCTCTTTACCTACAAGTGTAATTATCCGGGGCAACGCCGGGTACCTCTGCTAATTTGGAATAAACTTTTAAGAATCCTGCAAATTTTTCCATCATAAAATGAAAAAATAAAAATAAAAGTCTCAAAAGTGTTTCAAAATACTTTCATGAAATAAGTCTTTTCATTTCAGTATTCTCTAAAGGGTTTCATAGCTAAAAATCATTCTATAATTTAATATTTCTGTTAAAGTTACCCACACAATTTGTAATCGATCTTTGCTATACAATCTGAATATACCATTCAAAATAGGGATTTCTATTTAAGATTTAAAAGTTACTCATCGCCTCCTCTCCTCACAAGGTGGGGTAAGGGACTAATTTTTTGGCTAATGAATTTCACCGAGAAGTAATTCACTTTTGATTTTTGATATTTTTTCATACAGGGCTCTGTTTACGAGATATTTCCATGTCTATACTTAAATGGACCACCTGTATAAGTACAAAAAATGCTCAACTTTTTGGATAAAAATACAAGTATACTTTTGATAAGCTCGCTTAATGTGGCCTCTTAAACATGTCCCGAGGTGGCCATATTAAGCGGCGACTACTGTATTTACAAT
Source organism: Rhysida immarginata (assembly GCA_023313115.1). NCBI lineage: Eukaryota > Metazoa > Arthropoda > Chilopoda > Scolopendromorpha > Scolopendridae > Rhysida > Rhysida immarginata. The sequence continues at coordinate 2,168,405 of JAHWFO010092009.1, forward strand.
TTACAGCTAACTTTTTTATTGCAATGTTTCTATAAATTTTTCTACGTAATGTTTACATTCATTGGAAAAAAATGTGTATTTGTATTATATCTACACAAATATTATAAAGAGGTAAAGATAGATTGGTAAGGTGATGGCAATTAACGAGATCAACTGTAGCCTGGCTCATTTTTTAATTATCTGGATCCAATTTTCCGGTGTTTTATCTTTTCGGATTTTTACCAGATTTCCGTTTTCATAAACTAACATACAAACTCGGATATTGAAAGCTAAGTTTTTACATTGGTCATAAAATATGGATTTTGTTATGTGATTTAAAATTTATTTAACATATCTAGGACTATTTTTCGATTTATTATGAAGTGGCTGATACACCTGGCATTGCTCGGATTTTTTTTATGAAATTTTGCAATTTCTGAATATGAATATACAAAAAAAGTGAAAATTATTCTCCAACGTTTTTCTCTGGCTCTGTGTCAAACTTACTGAGCTAAAGGGTCGATAATTGGGGAGGAGTGTAACAGAATACAATAAGAACATTTTTAAAATTTTTGTCTGTATGTTTGAACACATTAATATCCAAAACTACTTGATGAAAAAGACAGACAAAATTTTCATGGGATTTTCAAAGGTAAATTGAGCGTAGCTTGTGGCAATATATAGGCTTACTTAAAAAAAATAAAGATATCTTAATTTAAAGTTTTTGGAGTATGCTCAGCTTAGTCAACACTTCCTAGATAGAGAAGGCCTGCGGACAAAAGGTGTACACATTGATAAATCATCATCAAGAGGACAAATGTAGAGCTTATTATTGGTAGAAATACGATTAACAAAAGCCGCTTAATGATGATGTTGTAACACCCCACAAAATTGCTGAACGCGCGCGGTAATTTTGTTGTGTGTTTTTTTAAATTTTTTATTGAATTGAGCTTTCAAAAAAACGATCATGACTATGATCTATCACGATTGCCTTTTTTTTAATATTGCACTTAGAACTCCGAGTTTCCAAAGTGTTTCAGCCGAAGAACCGTATTTTACTAGACTCGACCTTATCTTTGACACCCTGGGATCCATTGATATAGAAGACGGTAGTTCATTGGAAATTCTCTTTGCAGCCAAGGAGGTTACCGTGGAGCTCCTCAGCTTAAAAAGCTCCACAAGAAGCTTTCCAGTAGATAAAACACTTCTAAAGAAAAAAGGGCAAATTACGGTGCGAAGATTAATTTCCGCTTGAGGACAAGCTTCTTGTTTGATGGCGGGGGACTGTACCACCCCACAAAATTGCTGAACGCGCACGGTAATTTTATTGTGTGTTTTTTTTTTTTTATTTATTATTGAATTGAGCTTTCAAAAAAAACGATCATGACGATGATCTATCATGATTGCCTTTTTTTTAATATTGTAGTTAGAACCCCGAGTTTCCAAAGTGTTTCAGCCGAGGAACGGTATTATACTATCTGCGAAAATTAGTTACGTAAATGTTTATCCAGAGTGAAATAAAATGAAAGGATTAAAAAAAGAAAATTGACATTTAAAAGACTTATAAAACTGAGAAACTTATCCTTGTTAACATAGAAATGTATTGTTTAAAAGAAACAAGAGAAGGGTCCGAGGGATTGTTGGAAGTTACAATGAGCTCATGCGATGCAGACGTTGTTGAGTTTAATATACCTCTAGGAAGAGAATTTTTTTTTTTTTTAACCTCCTCAGTCTTTGTGTCCTCATTTGAGGACATCAGTTTTCAAACGATTGTGAAGGATCTATTAGAAATAAGCCATTAAAACCTTATGTCTCTGACTGAGGACATCTTGTAGTTTTAATTTCTGCCACTAGATGTCAGATGCAAGAAGAAACGGCGGGAAAATTTTGATGTCAAAATGGCTTCACGAAAAAATACACGTTGGTCTTCACGAGGTGAGTAATTTTACTTTGAATTCTTCAAAATATCTTGATTATAAATAATTTGTCTATTGGATGTTGAACAACAGTGTTATATAGACATACCTATGTGCTAAATATTTCTTTATTAATTATAGCTATCTATTACGGTCACTTTGAAAATTGAGTCCTCAAATGGGGACATCAGGGTTTAGCTTTGGCATTATGTGCATTTGACGTGAAAATAGGATGAATGTTGTCTTACTGTATATGAATGAAAATATCACGTATACAACAAATTTTTTAATTTCCCTTTAGGCAAACATAACTGGGGGGCTATGTTTAATAAGGAAATAATTTTTGTACATAACTGAGGGGGGGTTGCTCGTCCCAGTACCCATCCTCTTACAAACTAATACTATTCCCTTACTGTATTTATCAAAGTTTACTTATGAATGTAAAAAATAATGCATATATCAAATAATATAAATATATTTTATGAAAATTGTTTTATATAAATCATTTGATTAATTTTTTTATTTAGGCCTAGATGAAGAGGACATGTATAGAATATTGAAGGAGGATGCAAGTGATTTATCAGATGTATCAGATGAATCAGAAGATGAGTTTGTTCCTCTCAATAATTCAGATTCATCAAATTCTGAAAGTGATACAGATGAACCTGCACCAAACATCACCAATGCATCATCAATGCAAGAAAGACGTGAAATCTGGCAAAATAAAATTGTACTTATTTCTACAAACAGTGCATAAATCTGTTTTCTATAAGGCATTTTGTATTAGCAAAAATCATATTTGTTAATTACTGTCTATTTCTCTAGATTTCAGAATCGCTTGGATCCAATGACTGATTCAGCAGTGAATCCTGAAGCTGATGAAAATGAAAATTCAAAACTTCCATCTGTTTATTTTGCATCATTTTTTGATGATGTGTTTTGGGAGATGGTAGCGACAGAAACAAACGTGTATGGTCTGCAGTGTAGTGGAAAGATTCTAAGTACTTCAGCAGATGAAATGAAGCAACTTGCAGGCATACATATTCTTATGGGATGTCTAAAGTATCCACAAGTTCGTTTATACTGGAGAGCTAACACTAGAGTTAATTTAATTGCAGACTACATGACAAGAGACAGATTTTTCGAGCTTCGGAATCACTTACATTTTACAAACAATCTAGATCATGTTGCAGAAGATCCTGATCGTCTATGGAAAGTAAGGCCACTGCTAGAAAGGGTCCGAAATGCATGCCTCTTACATCCTAGAGAAAAATTTAGTTCAATTGATGAGCAAATGATTCCATTTTCGGGACAATGTGTTGCTAGGCAATACATTCCATCAAAGCCCAATCCTGTAGGATTAAAAAATTTTGTGCTGTGTGCTGTGGATGGACTACCACTTGATTTCAAAGTTTATATGGGAAAGACCACATTTAGTGAAGAATCAGTGAAGGAATTTGGAGCAGGTGGTGCAGCAGTGAGAGCACTGACTGAAACAATACCCAAGAATGAAGGTTATCAAATATTCTGTGACAGGTTTTTTAGTGGCTTTAGGATAATTGATTATCTTAGTAATATAGGCATCTACTACACAGGAACAATAATGGCGAACAGAATTCAAGGGCTAAGTAGAAAACTGAAGCAAGATAAGGATATGAACAGAGGAGAGTATGAAGAATGGGTCCGAAATGATGGTGTTGTAACAGTCCTAAAGTGGAAAGACAGTAGATCTGTATTGCTTGCTTCATCTGTTTGGGGTAGTGCACCACATGATCAAATCAAAAGATGGTGCAAAAAGACTAAAAAATATGTAGATGTTGAAAGGCCATTAACTGTTAAGCTGTACAACCAAAATATGGGCGGGGTAGATCTTCTAGACCGTTATATATCATACTATAGAATCTACATCAGAAACACGAAAGTGGACAGTTAGAGTTTATGCTCATCTTTTGGATTTTGCTTGTGTTTCATCTTGGATTTTGTACATTCGTGATGCCAAGAAATGTGGCAAACAGAAAAAAGAACAGCTGTCTCTATTTGAGTTCAGAATGGCTTTGGGAAACGCTCTGATCCAAGCTCCAAATTACAACGAAAGCAGATGTCGTCAACCAGGACGGCCAAGTTTGCAGGAGTTACCTGTAGAGCAAGCTGCCAAAAGAAGAAAAGTAAATCCCATTCCACAAGGTGAGTTGCGCTATGATGGGCGTGTTCATTGGCCTGAACATGTGTCTGCCAAAAATCCTCAGAGATGTCGACGAGAACATTGTAAAGGAAAAACACGTGTGAGGTGTATGAAATGTGATGTTTTCCTATGTTTACAAAATAACAATTGTTTTGAGTTATTTCATTTTAAGAAATAAACATTTTTTTCAAACTAAATAGAAGTGTAAAGCATTTTTTATGATTTTGGTACACACGCAGTTTTGGTCAGTAAATAATATGCTAAAACCTGATGTCCCCATTCGAGGACATGATATTTAGTACTAATAAAACTATTATAAAAATAAATTAAAATTTTTTTGGAGTTACTTAGGACAATAGAGTTAAGCTTTTTAGGTCAAATAATTTTTTCTACAGCTCTTTAATCATGGGGACTGAGGAGGTTAAAGAGACGTGGTCGTTCGAAGACGTAGAGAGATTCCCCTTTTGTTTTTTTTTGGAAGGTATCTTAGTTTTTTTTTACTAAGAGGCATTGTGGGGAAAGGCATCCGATATACATGGACCTGTGCGGATAGTCCAAGGCATCTTTGAGTGTATTAAGGACACGATAATAAAGAAATGGACAGGCTACAGATCCTTCATGTGCAGATGGAAGCTTTTAAATGTATCCATCTAAATTCCGCGAACACGTCAGTAATACAATGTTCGAATCTGAAATCTGAATGAGAGGATAACATAATATAATTATCGAACTTGTCCCAAAAATCTGGTAAGGTAGAAATCATTCATGGCCATGAATTTTGTGTTAAAAATAGACTGCCAAGTGTTTTGGGGTTTTGTATTAGGTAGTTAGAAAACGGCCCACATCAACAGCGCAAGGAATTTGGAAGGGCTGGAAACCAATAAAAGCTATCAAGCCGATACTAGAGCGCAGAGATGCTACTCGAAACATGGCGGAGACTTCGTCCTATGGGAATTACGAAGCAAGACCAAAGTTTTTCATCGGCCTCGGTGGCTCAGGGGTTGCGTGATCGCCTCTGGTGCCCGAGGACGCGGGTTCGACCCCGGCCGAGGACGACGAGGATTTTTTCAGGGGGAAAATCCTGAGATCACGCACTTCCTTCGGAAGGGAAGTAAAGCCGTTAGTCCCGTGTAGTCGTTTGCCGGCTGCACGTTAAAGAACCCTTGCGAGGCAAAATTTGCGGCCCCTATAACGCCGTCCTGAAATGACCATGGCAGTTGAAAAGGACGTTAATACCAAACAAACCGAACCAAAGTTTTTCCGAAGGCGAAGACATAACCAAGCAAGGAAGTAGGTAATTTTGGCGGTCCTAACCTACACTAATATCACTAATCATAACCTGAAAAGAAAATCCTCTCCCTCCCTCTGACTTACCTGTGCCCCCCCCCCCCTGTCGGCTTACCTTGACTGCAGCTTTGTAAATGACAACTATTAATACCTTACCCGAGGCATACTCGAAAACTGTGAAAAACGATTCGTTATGGAAAGATTTCTTAAGCCAAAAAAAAAGGGTTGCATATAGAATTGATTACAGATTGAACTATTGGATGACCAAACCTAACGAATTTTGGATATATAATTAATGTTTAGTTTGCTTAGAGTCATAAATGTCTGAATTAAGCAATATTCTAATATAAATATTTTTTTTTTTGTTGTCGAGCGAAACTCTGCAAAAAAAAGACATATGCGACTGCCTTTATAACTGTATAAAAGATACTAGCGCCTACTTGAAGACAAGGTAATATGTTTTATCTTAAGTATTTTATGCATTGAAACCCCGCTGTGTTGTGAAGCTCATAAAATTTTATGCCAAAAAACAATAACAGAAGTTAGAACTGAATGTTGAGAGTTTTACCTGTCTGAAAAGAGAACCCAAATGTATGAGCTTGTATTTAGAGAAAGCTGTATCATAAGAGGAATAAAGCATTGTTTTGTATCTCGAAGGCGTGGTACATGGAGTTATTTGATATCCTGTAGATAAGAATATATACATATAGCGTTTAAATCTACTCTTATAGAGCTTTGTTAATTACTGTGCAGGGTAATAAAAAATAAGGGGGTGAGATAAATTTTATTTATTGTACTGTGCGTTGCTGGAAAAACGGGGCGTTACAATGTAACAATGTATGCACCTTTTGTCCGCAGGCCTTCTCTCTAGGAGGTATTGGCTTAGCACAGTTCGTAGAAAAGTCAAAAGATGGCGCTTCATTAGTTGATTTTTAACAAGGTCAATAAACAAAAGGTCTAGACAGGATACCATGATTCATTGCGGTGGTAGCCATTTTGGGTCTTTTTGAACGATTTCACTTCATTCTTGCTACTACTCTCGCTTAGTTTCTTTTGCAATCTACATGAAGTTGCAGCTTTAATTTTAAAATCATTTTATACAGAAAGGCTTCATATTTTTAATAGCTTTTATTTAACTTGCAATGTTTGTTAGTTTGTTTAGGTCAAATCTTGTAACCAATAATAAGCCAAATTCCAGAAAAGGTAGAGAGGTGAAATTTGATACACATACGCAGGACCGATGACAATGCATGTTAAAAATTTTTTTTTTCAAATCGGTTCACTGGATCATGTTCTAATGGTACTAATTCATTACTACTAATTGTTCAAATGCCGCAACAAACGATTCCTTATGACGAGGGTTAAATGCGTATCTTGAAAAAAAAAACAACCTTTTGCTCCTCTTGTTGCCAGTGATTTGAACAAAAAATATATAGTTACAAAATGTATGGAAGGAAAAGCACATATAAGCTTATGTTTGGAATAAATAATTTTCTGTAAACTGCTGTGTAACCAAACTTCAGCCCCAAAATGGCGATAGCATTGGGAGTACTGGTGTCCAGACCTTTGTTTATTGATCTTGATTTTTAAAAGACACTCATATATAACAATAGCGAAGCATTGCCGGGTCCGCTAGTAATATATAAAGTTATGTGTGAAAAATGAAACAAATATACGTTTTCTTTTCTTTAAAAAAGGATTTGTTAAGAGTAAATTACCGAATGTGAATTTTAGTAAATAAATAAATAGATAAATAAGTAAATACACACATATATAGATATTTATTTAAAAATTTGAGAAGATTATATATAATTGTTGTTTTAAAGAAATAAAAAAGTCCATTTTTTTAATAAACATACAAATACTTAAATGTATATACTTATTTAAAAATTTGAGAAGAATTTAATAAATAATAATAACGTTGGAAAAATTGTTTTAATATCCATGAGAATATCAGTATTTTCCCCTTCCATTGTTATGCAAACACAGTTGTTTTTGTAACTTTAATTTTAATGTATGGTCTTTGTTGAAAGTTTTATTTATATTTTTAAATTTTGTGTTGGGTTTTTAAAATAAAATGTAGGAGATAAACTACTATTAATAAAAAAGAAGAAAAAACAATTATTTTTTATATTAATAGTCTTTAACCGGTTGGTTTAAGGTGTCATATAAATTTAAAAATAAATGTGCAATGTAAATTTATTTAAAATTTTGTATGTATATACAGTCTGTCCAAAAAGTTTATAATATTGAAATAAGTTAGATGTGCATTCCTTTAAACAAAATAATTATACCGGGTAAGGCATTTATTTTGAGACAACTGAATATCTCGGAAACTAAGCATTAAACGAAAAAATGTCCAAATTCAAAAGTTAATTATTTCACGGCAGAAATTCATTAATTAAAAAATTACCCTGCCCCCTGTTTTGAGGGGGGCTGGGGGGACGTGTAACTTTGAAATCTTAAATAGGAACTAGAACCCCTATTTTTAATGGTATATTCTGATTGTACACAATATTCGTGAAAAATTTTATTCTTGGTCTTTTTCCAATTGATCCAACCGTTTAGGAGATAAAGGCTCTGAAAGTGTGGAACTTTTAATGTTTTGAACCCAATTTCATCAATGAAGACAAAGAGCGAGAGAGTGGGTCTTACAGACATTCCTATTCTACTTTTTAATGGTCTTTAAGAATCCGAAGTCAGAAATTCAAAAATCCAATATTTTTCAATACAGATGCATTGACTTTGCCTCCATAAGACTGCTGTCCCCAAAAGTTTACTTGTGCACTAAAAAATTTTGAATTTTTGAAATTCTGACTTCGGATTCTTAAAGACCATCAAAAAATAGAACAGGAATTCTTCTCTATCTCTTTGTCTTCATCGATAAAATTGGGTTCAAAACATTAAAAGTTCCACACTTTCAGAGCCTCTATCTCCTAAACGGTTGGATCAATTGGAAAAACACCAAGAAAAAAAACATTTCTCGAATATTGTGTACAATCAGAATATGTCATTAAAAATAGGGGTTCCTAGTTCCTATTTAAGATTTCAAAGTTACACATCCCCCCCCCCCTCCTCACAACGGGGGGGGGGGGGGGGGGTAATTTTTTAACTAATGAACTTCCGCCGTGAAATAATTAACTTTTGAATTTGGACATTTTTTCGTACAATGCTTAGTTTCCGAGATATTCAGTTGTCTCAAGATAAATGCCTCACCCTGTATATTAACCAGAAGCTCAAAATGGATTTTATTAGCTTTATAAAAACAGTTTTAAAAATAGTAATACTAATAATAATAAACAGCTATCCGTTGTTCATAATTTTTTTAATAATTATTTTGTAAAATGAAATATGTCCAGAAAGTTTTATTGAAAACTCAATCCATAAAGTTTAGATTAATTTATTTTCTTATGAAAATAATTAAAAAAATATTTTGCAGTAATTCCCATTGCTATTATTACAATGAGCATAATTTAAATAAAAGTGGAATTTATTTTTTCTTATCATTTTTAAAAGTGTGACTGTAGTAAGTTTGTTTAAAAAGCCATCATGGAGGAAACAGTCAGCTATCTTCTGATCAAAAAACAATCATAAGCTTGAATATTATTAACGAATATGAAGCTGGAATGATGCAAACCCAAATTGAATATAAAATTTCATGTTGTCAAGGAGCTGTGTCTAATGTTTTCAGAAGAATTAAACAATGTAGTTAAGCAGAAATGAAACCTCGTAGTGGAAGGCCCAAAAAAGCTAGTTGAAGGCTTGAACACTTTAAAACGACTGGTTAACAAAAGCAGACAATCTTCTATTTGTGACTTAACTGCAGCCTTTTCTCATGTTACAAAAAAAAACTGTTTGCAAGACAATCGTCCATAATTATTTAAAGAACTTGGGATTCCAATCAGTTCACCGTAAAAAGGAAACAATTCTTGACAAAGCTACAAAAGCAAAAGCGAATGGAATGGGCGAATGGATTGGAAAAAAGTATCTTCACTGATGAGACAATTATTACTATGTCTGTCGATGAAGGTGGAAGAGCCGTGTGGAAACGAAATACAGAAACTAACCTGCCTGAGCTGCTGCAGAGAACTGTAAAGCATCCGAGAAACTCATGATTTGAGGATGGTTTTCTCATAAAGGTGTGGGAAAACTTTGCATCATTAATGAAATGTCAATTAGTTTATAAAGAAATCTTGGCAGATCAATTTGAAGATGAAGAGAACATCCTTCAACAAGACAATGCTCCTTGCCATACAGCAAAGACAATTAAAGAATGGATGAAATAGCATGGAGTCTAAGCAATGAACTCGCCAGGTAATTCACCATACATGAATCCAATTGAAAATCTGTGACATATATTGAAAATTAAAATTGACAAAATGCGACCTATAACAAAAAGTAGTTAATTGATGGCATAAAAATCTGTGGGAAAATATTACTGCAGAATTGTGCCAAATGTTAGTAGAAAATATGCCAAAAAGAATTTGAGTAGCAAAATTAATTTCACATATTATAAAATTTAAGGACAATTTCTAGACTCATTTCATTTTACAAAATAAATAAAATAATTTTATTAAACAATGGATAGCTGTTTATTTTTCAAGTAATACTATTTATAAAACTGTTTTTCTATAAAGCTAATAAAATCCAATTTTGAGCAGTTATTTTGCTTAGATTAAAACACATCTAATTTATTTTAAAATTATAAACATTTTGGACAGACTGTATATTATTGCGGAGTTCTACCTCTACATCGACCATTTGATTACTTTGACAAATTTTTTTCCTCCTAACGAAGTAACTGAAAGTAGATTTATTAAAAAATATTAGAAGTGGGTGATTTCTCAAAAGATCAGAGGATGTCGACACTTTTTCTTTTGCTCTAAGCCTACTCTGGAATGCGCTCAGGTCTGCAGGGACCCTGACCCTTGATTTGTATCCTGGGGCTGTTTGAGCAGGTGTGTCTCTGCTTTCTTTGGCATTACCTTTTTTGGTTCCACTCTAATCCTCTGGGGTGGTTCATTCAGGTATGGTCCTTGTTTTGGGTGGTGTGTTTTTTGGTGTGGTCTTTTTTTGGGTTTGGGTCTTTTTGGGTGTGGGTTTTTCGGGTGTGGTGTTATTTACTTTTGATTTTGGTGCCGTCAAAGGCGTGGGGCTCCTAATTGATCATTTTTGATCAGGTTTCCAATCTCGGGTGTGGTCACTCATCTGGCTGATGACATTTTCTTGATTAATCACGATGGCAGCTATGTTCCACTGTCCTGAGGCTGAAAATAATATTAATTTCATAATTCTCAGTTATATTATAGGGTCCTAGTTCTCAGGACAAAACACTGTTACGTGATTTTGTCTCACATTTTTTACAAATCTGGCTCACATATATATAGTATGAAATACAAGGGTTGCTAAGATGACTGACCCCTCAAGTTGATTGCCTAATTACTAACTAACTTTTGTTTATATAACAACCATATTTTTCCAAACCCTTTTACATTTTCTTCTAATTAAAACTTCTGTTTCAAGGCATATTGTTTGTTTTGACTAATGAGGCTAAAAGGGGACTGAACTCGCACATACAGGCTTATAAATACAGATGTGTTCTGTACATAGTTTAACTTAAATTTTGTCATGGATGAAGCATTTTCTAACCCAGCTAATCCAGCAGGATTGATGATGGGAAGGGTTTAGCTAAACAAACAAATCATTCTGAAAAAGAGACACAAGAATGGTTAAGGGGTGTGAGAGCCTATACACTGCATAATTCGGTTCAACATTATTTCCCTCGTAATCGTATATGTGTATATGCTCCATTCGAAAAATTTCAAGTGGACTTGGATCTAACCAGCCTGTCAAAGCAGGACGATGGATATAAATTTCTACTTACCTACATCGATATTTTCTCACGCTATGTATGGGTCATTCCCCTAAAAACGAAGTCGGGACTCGAACTTCAGAAAGCCTTTCAAAAAGTATTAACAGTTGGCAATGTTCCTGTGAAAGTGAATAGCGATAAAGGGAAGGAGTTTTTAAACAAGCACGTTCAAGACTATTTTAAAGAACTTAACATCGATTTCTTTGCCACAGAATCAGATTTGAAAGCTGTTACGATAGAACAATTCACCCATATGTTAAAAACGAGGATGTTTAAGTTTTCTACATTTACCAACAAACACGGGTACATCAACGTTTACCTCCAGCTGATGTCAACGAACGAAATGCCCCGACTCTATGGCTGAAACAACAGAGTTATTATACATCAGTGCCACAAACAAATCCGAGGTTGCCAATTGGAGATAACGTACGTATTTCGAAAATATACGGCTGTATACAGCACTTTCAAAATACGTTTAAAGGAAGATCTCATAGATGAACAAGTCGATTTCAACATTGTTTCACCAGTGAGACTTCCGACACTCCAGTCTTTAATAATCGAAGTTGAATTGGTCTTACTAGCCTATTTGAAAGATGTTCTTTTACCATAACACTTCTTTAGACTAAAACATCACCATGAGTTTGCCTCTGAATGTAGGGATTCGATTTAACACTCCTGAATTCTGTAAGGTGTTCAATGTTTCGCTAAATACATTCTACCAGGAACGTTTCTCTCTATCTCTAGATTTCAACTTGCCGTTTAATTGGGTGTCCGATTTTTCTGTTACATTAAGGTATCCAAAGTCGGCTTCCCTGTACCAAAAGATGATTGAATTTATGAGTACCAAATTGCAAAGCCGGATAGCAGCCATTGATTTTCTAAAAGATCATTTTAGAGCAGCAGGTATCGAGACAAAGTTGGTTAATGATTTTGTATTGTTTACAGGGACCACAACACGGTTCATTGAATTCCCAGCGGCTGTCAACATTGGTTTTATACCTGATAGGTTTCTGAACAAGAAATTGAAAACACCTATTACTATGCGCTTACACAATACAGATAAAGGGTTTATCAGTTGTGTTATTTTTTATCCACCCGACACTCCAGAACATCACATCTTAAAAATTCCCGATGGGTATTATAATAGAATTAGTGATGTTGATGCACTCGTTAAGTTGATTCCATTGAAAGAACAGGCTTTTTACAAAATCAATCTCACGCCTAACAAATGTTTTCATTTCATGCACAGAAGGCGCTATATTATTTTTAGTGAGGGCCTATGTTGCACATTCGGCTTATAAGTTGAACTTTCCGATTTGGAACTCGTTATTGGTGAGGGTTCAACCTCAATTGATCTTACACTAGGTATACGTGGTTATTATCTATATACAGACACCATACAACTGCAAGTTGTGGGTAACACATTCGCACCATTCCTTCGAATTAATAAAGTTTCACATGCTTGGCGAGAAGTGATTTATCAGGCTTTTCATTCACCTGACTACTTTCTCTTAAGTAATAACGTCATAGACATAATTGAAATCACTGTTCCTTCAGACCACGAGCATTTGCTCTCGTTTTTAACAGGCAAAATCATAGTGAAATTACATTTTCGTAAGAAACAACTGTAGTGTGAGGTTGATTTCTTTTCTCTCCTCATCAATTATTTCAAGATGCATATATCCTATCATCCGAACCAAGAAGTAATTTCTCGTTACTATTTAAACCAGAGAGGGAATGGCTTACTAGTGTTTAGAGGGTCGGTGTTCCAGAGGGGCAAAGGGATTGGTTCAGTATTTACATATCTGTTTCGTTTTGCAACACCTTTACTCTAATCCATTAGTAAGATTCTCGGTCACCATGCCCTAAAGGATGGTTGTTCCGTTTTTAATGATAGGATACATGGCCAAAATCTCAAACAGTCTCTCTCATAACGAATGAAGGAGGCTGGAGGCAGTGCCCTACAGGAAATGGGTGCTAGAGTTCAGAGCGGTAGAGGGAGTGTTAAAAGACAAAATCAACATTTCCTACTCATTCACGTGTAAAAAGACCCAGAAGCAACATCTTGCAGTCCTTTCTAACGAGTGGATACAAATGAAGGGGGTGAGTGCAGCTTTCTAAAAAGTTATCGGATACAGAAGGGATCATAATACTGTGCTTATTTACAATGTGTGTAGTGGCCTTACAGTATAAGAGATGGACAATAGAATTACCAACTAGTTTCGCCATTTATTCCCGGCTTTGTCAAGGTACACAACAAGAGGCTCGCAGGCCTTATATACAGAAAAATGGTACAGATGGACCAATGAGCGTAAAAATAAGATACATAGGAAATGGCCAATAAGAGAAACAAGCGAGATAAACATAAAAATTAAAATATAAAACTATAGGAAATGACAAAAGTGATGCGACAAAAAACGCGGACCTTAAAGAGAACATATCTGGTTGTCAACAGGGGAGATTGACAAAAATAAAATAGAAAAGGGAGAATGACAAAATAAAACCAGTTTACAGTAAATCAGAAAGAGGATTAAGTAGGGTAAATATGTCGAAGTCGGTCTGGCGGTTGAGTAATCGGTCGGGGTTGGTCTTCTTGGCCTTGTAGATTTCGATAGCTTCGAGGGTGGTAGTTTTTGAAGGATTGTGGCACATGTGTAAGACGGACATCACTTCATCTTGCGTGCTAAGGGGGTGTCCGGTTCTCCTTAGGTGGTTAGCATAGTGTGACCGTTTGTCATTCTTGGTGTATGATTTGGCGTGTTCTTTAAAACGTACTGTGAAAGTACGGGAGGATAAACCGATGTAGTATTTGTCGCACAACGTACAATCGAGGCGGTAGACTCCTGGTTGTGCGAGTTTATCGTAAACGACGGCGGATGAGGGGTTCAGTGTGCGGGTGGACGAGAGGGGGGAGCGTAAGGATACTCGGAGTCCGAGGGAAGATAGAAAACGGGAGAGTTGGGAGAAATGGGGACCTAGGTACATTAAGGAGACCCACTTCTTGGACTGGGGTGCATCAGGGGAGGTAGGATTGGAGATGGCGTGTTGCCGGCGGTGGAGGAAACGGGAAAAGAAGGAGTTGGAATACCCATTCCTATGGGCAAGGGAGCGGATGATGCGTAGTTCGGACGAGCGGGCGGAGGGGTTGAGGGGGAGCTTCAAGGCACGGTTGATTAGGCAACGTAGGGATGCTAGTTTGTGTATCGGGCTGTGTGAAGAGGAACGATGGATAAGGTTAGAGGATGTAGTAGGCTTGCGGTAAACGGAGAAGGTGAGGAGGTTGGAAGGGACGTCGTTAGTGATGAGTATGTCCAGGTAAGGGAGGGATCTGTTAGTGATGAGTATGTCCAGTTTACCTTCGAAATCGAGTCTAACAGATCCCTCCCTTACCTCCCGTTCCTCTTCACACCCCCCGATAAACAAACTAGCATCCCTACGTTGCCTAATCGACCGTGCCTTGAAGCTCCCCCTCAACCCCTCCGCCCGCTCGTCCGAACTACGCATCATCCGCTCCCTTGCCCATAGGAATCATGGTTTTTAAGGTTTATGATTTATTAAGGTTTTTTTTTTCAACATCATTGACCGCACTCGGCTCAGACTTAGGTGGCTGTGTTCAGTGGGTCACGAAGACGTAGGGTCAGTTTGGGTTGTAGCATGAAGGAATCTTTGATATTTGTGAGCAGGTAGTAAAACGCACTTTTGCATGTTCTGAACTAATTAATTTTATTCAAAGTAGGTGCAGCTACACTTCCTATCAAAAGTGGCAGCAGGGATCCGTTTCCATGTTATTCAGATAAATTTTCTTGGTCCATAATGAAATTTTTTTATGGGCTAAAATTTTTATTTCCTTAAATGGTGCTTATTGGGTGGTGTCCAGATGACTCGATGAGTAATCGACCATAATCTGTTTGCGATGTCATGGTGCAAATCTGTACTACGTCTCTAGCAGAAAGATGAATTGAGTATTTAAACTTATTGTATGGATGGTTTTTGAATAAGCAAAGAGGTTCTGAGTTATTAACAACGCAGAGAAATTGAGATGATGACTGTTCGTGTGTAGATTTTCTTGGCAATTACGTTATTTTTCACTTCATTTAAAAAATTGTCTAAAATCAGTAAAGTCTGTTCAGGTATACGTTCGTGTATCAGCTTTTCATCAGGCACCTCTGCATGAAACGTAATATTAGGTAGGTTTAGATATTTATAACAACTAGAGGGATTAAAGCTCTATAGCAGTAAATTATTTCTGTAGGTGGAGGGTCCATCACTCCTTCTCTATACTTTAACATTTGAGCTACTAGTGTAGACTACCACTTCCCGAACAACCAGCAACAAGGGCTGAAAAGTATTGCGTAAATTTAACAGTTGCATTTCTGTCCATGATGAAAAAGGCCGAGGCAGACAAAATTTCAGCAGGAGTTTACAAAGCCTATGTTGAATGTTGAATGACGGAAATCTCTTTTTGAAGGAACTTTCAAAAATCCATAATATACGTAATTCCAAATCCGTGAAGTTATCTGATGAACAGTTTTACCACGACGAGCTTACAGTTAAGGTAGTTTTTTTACACAACCAGAATTTTTACGTGGAAGGGTTTTGCCACGACAGAAATTCTCCGAGGGTGTTTTTGCATTGAATGATCTTCATTTCAGACACTTTTTTGTGTCGCGGAATTTCTTCGTACATAATTTTTGCGAATGCTGAATTTCCCCACGAACAGTTATGTTTGCGGAATTTCTCCATAGACGGTGTTTGCGTCGCGAAATTTCTCCATAGAGAATTTTTGCGATTGTGGAATTTCTCTGCAGTCAGTTTTTGCGATCACGGAATTTCTTTGCAGATAGTTTTTACTCTTAACTATAACATCTTCACTCTCATGTTCAATAATGTATTTGCTTTCTCGTGTTCAACAATGAGATGATACACCTTTATTGTGTTGCTTTAAGTTCTTTTTACTTACTGTTCTTTAAGATGTTCTGAATGAGTGTCTTTGTATCAATGTCAGTTCTGTCAGATCTTCTGTTTTCAGTGATTGTCAATGTCAATAATAATTTTCATGTACTTTATCTCCTCATTTGATGACTTTTCTTCTAATAAAGATATGTGTTTTTGTAAAATAAACACTGATGTATTCTGCAATATTTATTGGAAGCCTAACATGATTGTATACCTAACAGGGTTATGGCCCTGCAGTACAAATATGTTTCCAAGTCTTTAGAAGAGGAGTGTCTATTGCAGAGAAGATCTGAAGTATAAGAAATTTAAAATAAATAAGTGAAATGAGTGGATGCCCCCTTACCGTGGGTCAGGGGTTTGGGAGCTTCAGGGATTCTGTGAGCTATGCTGGTTGTAGCACGGCTACCTTAGGGTCACCCTTACCAGAAAGGTCATGGTTGAGAAGTGAGACGAAGAGTATCCAAACAAACATATCTCATGATGTTGACAAATAAGAGAATTTATACTGCATCGGGTGTGGCGCAGGTTAAAGTCACCCGCGTTCGGGAGTTAGGCAGAGGCTCTCGTTCGAAAAATAGTCGACATTCTCCCGGCTGTTATCTCGGAGCAATGCCTCCGAGAAGCCCCACCAGTGCACTCGCTATGCGCTTGGGGAAACGGTCGGGGGCAGCGCATGCCTTTACCCAGGAGGAGAAACTGGTAAAGCGACAACGGGATCGGGTGCTGTCAATCGGCACTTGGAACG